>MSJI02000548.1:0-76855 GCA_001931905.2 Cladosporium sp. IMV 00045 | reverse complement strand
ACTACCTCGACCGTGACTCCCTCGGTGCCCTCTCCAAGGCCATCAAGTCTTTCGAGGGTGGTGTTATCATCATCACTCACTCCGCCGAGTTCACCAAGGACCTCACTGAGGAAGTCTGGGCTGTCATGGACGGCCGCATGACTCCCTCCGGTCACAACTGGGTCCAGGGCCAGGGTGCCGGTCCCCGTCTCACCGAGAAGGGTGAGGAGGAGGAGAAGTTCGACGCCATGGGCAACAAGATCGAGTCCACCAAGAAGAAGGCCAAGCTCTCTTCTGCTGAGCTCCGCAAGAAGAAGAAGGATCGTATGGCTCGTCGCAAGCGTGGAGAGGCAAGCCGCCCCTTAACCCCAATTTCTTTGAACCTGCATGCTAACTACTTCACAGGAGGTCTTCTCCGACGAGGACGAGTAAGCGCTTCCTTGAAGCGGGGTTTTCCGCCCCAGGAACGACTTATTCAAAGAAGCATTGGAGGCGTTGGGGTTGCGCGAGTGCTTTATTATTCACGTTTTGATGATTCCCAATGTCATAGAGTAGAGCGAGGATCGTTGGCTCATGAGCAGTTTTCACCTGCTGCAAGTTGTCTCGCCTCGAAAAATACAAAAAGCTATTTCAATACACTTGGATTCGGTTCTCTATTGCGAATGAATGGTCAACCTGTTTGACCTGATAAATGGTCCACAACCTCGCTGGCACAGGCTGCATGTCGGTTCTATGCTCAGCAAGCACCCTCAATTTTTCACCCAACAGACTGGTGGTGACATTGATTCTAACGACGATTTTTCACGACAAAGGCGACGAAAATCCTATCTATAAGTCGATGCCCGGTCATGGAGTGCCGGGGCAGCATTACAGGCTCATCTTGGGATATGTAGCGAATGCTTCTGGCTGCTGACACCGACAGAAATGCTGTCACATGTCTTGTAGGTCTCATTCGAGAACGTGGAGCAGGCTCACAGGTAAAGAGTTTCGGGTTCGCGGATTATAATGGCGGTCGCACGTGGACGGTTGATGAAGGATGACTCTTCGATCCTCTGAAATTTATTCAGAACCTACATGCATGTACACAGACAGCGAGGGAGCGAGCGAGCCAATCTTAAACCCGCGTGTGATGAGGTCCGTTATGGTTTGATCTTCCTTTCAACTCATCGCTTACCAACAATCTTGATCCAAAGACTTCACAACAAGCCTCACTCTCACCCTTTGGTAAGCAAGTTGATGGTTGAGATCAATGTATGGGAAACATATCGAAAACAATTATTCATATGATGCGATTAAGAAGACTCAAACCCAAAGCACAGACGGCAATAACCTCCCCAAAGCTGAGTCAAAATCGCCAAAGCTTCGACACCGCAACGACAGCCCGCGCCCTTCACGAGTCACCGCTAGCTGAGCACGAAGCAAAACCAGCAAGCACATCATCAAGTGATGTACTGCGAGCCTTGTACTGCGAAAAGGTAGTCAGCGAAGGGCGTCAAAATGCCCCACAAATCCCGTAAGCAGAAAGCCAACACCGTACCCCAAAAAGGCGTCAGCGGGGTTCGGATTGGGTTAGCAAATTACCTCCCATGCGGTGTCGGAGTTCAAGGTGAGAGTAGCCAATGGCTGCTGTGGCATGTGCGTGTCTGCCTGCTGTGTACCGGTACTGCACAGAGTCTGTGGCTGATCTCATTGTACTAATCTGGCCGTGGATGCGAAGGCTGATTTCGAAGCAGAGATTCCGGTGAGTCGATTTGAGGAATTGAGGATAGCATAAGTAGTGTGAGATGCCTCTTCTTGGAGGAAGGTATCATCATCTCATATTCAACTTCTCGATCTTCTGAGTTTACTCGCAGCGATCGAACATTACGATCATCACAGCTTCTAAAGCCGAACACCATCTCGGATCCGAGCATCAATCCTCATACAAACATCTCCGAGCATCGGATTTCCAACACTCGAGTCGACCAGATCCAGTGTGAGCATCGTTCAGATCTTCGACGTATATAAGAGACCCATCCAAAACCTCCATATCGGAATCTACTCTTGGACCTTTTCCAATACAACAGCAAAAGTGATCAACTACAACCAACATCAATCAATCAATCAACGATGTCTTCCGAATCCAACAAAAACTCTCAGTCAACATCAGACGCTGCGTCTGTCCTCAGCACGTCAACGACGAACTCCATGACCGCCCTCCTCAAGTCAAAGTTCACTTCCAAGAACAAGTCATCGTCAAAGTCCGACGAAACTCTGTCGCCCGGAGAGAAGCAGGCAAAGCGCAACGCTGGAAGGATAAGTCCTGAGGTTCTCGCTACCTGGGCGTCGCATAGGTGAGGGGACGAGATGGCAGTTTGGATGATTGGTTTCGACGAGGAGATTGGTTTCGACAGTTTATGTGGAGGTTCTGGATCTTGTGTTAGCCTTGCTTCATGGGCTCTTTTGACGACGGTATTATCAAGGAAGATACAAGGCATCTGTGGAGCATGATATGACATGTTTTGAAGGGGCCAGCAATAATGAGCGATGAGCAAACTCCAGGTATCGACGGCGTTTGGCGTTCTGCCGTTCTGCATGAGGAAGTTCAAAAGGAGAAATTGGATCAAGACGAAAGAATTTTGCCCTTCGAAGATGATATTCCATGCAATTAGCATATCAAGAATGTCTTTAACAACCCACATTCCTCTCAATAACATCGTTCATACAAACAAAATGCAAACGCCCCCAACACCACGCTAAATCCAGTAGCAATGCCTGACACGATACTTCCCAATGTACCTCTCACCTCAACCATTTGAGCACAAAGTAAACAAAGAGGCAAAATACCACCACACCACCCCAGAAAATCCACTTATCCTCTTTCGCCCTCCTTTCCACCATTCTGATCGTGTCTCCCGAAATTCCCATGGTCGTGCCAACAGAGTAGAGCTTCCTCTGCGTTCCTTTAAGCATTTCCCTCTGATCTCCCAGATCGCCAAGCACAGCCCTTCCACGCTCCAAATACTCATCGAGCGTCGTGTTCGCCGAGCCGAAGAAACTCTGCTCTCTCAACGCATGATTCTCCCTGCTCTGATCATTTCCAAGCCCATATGGCGACTGATACGCAGAATAACTATTCACACCACTCTGTCCAGGTGTGAAATTGGGGTTCGAGGTTCTGAAAAGCGGGTTGCTAGAGGAAGCGCTGCCAGCTTTCATTGCAGCATCCGAGTACGGGTTCTCCGGCGTCTGACTGGCGTGCGGTCTCCTACCGAGCAGCTCTGAGCGGTCGGCTGCATGTCCTTGCTCTTCTTTCGTGTGCTTGAGCTCGGCGAATTGCGAGCGGAATTCCAGCAGTTCTGTCCGGAAACTTGCGATGCGGTCTTTTCCTTTGGCTGCTTTGTCGGGGACTAATTCGACGTCGATGGAGCGTTGGTAGTCATCGAGTGTGCGCGCGAAGGAGGTCAGAGAGGTCGTTATTTGCCCTTGGAGAGCGGCGTTGGGCCCAGGACTGTTGGAGAGGGAGGTCAAGTCGGCGCGAATGGATTTGGATTGCCGCAGGGCGGAGTTGTATAGGGCGCTCTATACGGGATATGATTAGTCTAATAAATCATGGTATACGCTTTGACGACAGAACACTTACCATGTTGGCTGTATGTGTGTAAGGAGCTTGCGTTTCCGCATGGCTGGCTTTCCAGGCGGCCGCATGAAATGTTCTCTAGAGTTGTGATGCGCCACGTTGTCTGAACCACAGCAGCGGAGTGACTTCCGCACACGCGATCGGCCTCACTTCACTTCATCTTGACCAAGTCTAACGATTACGCCTCAACAAAAGTTTCACAACATCAACATTTTGAACGAATTGTCATTTTGGTCATGCTATCAGTCTCGTTGACTAACAGTCACCCGAAGTCCTAGGAACCCTGTTGTGCCGCCTTCAATGTTGCCTCAACAGCGCCCACGAGATCATAGGTGCAAGACGGTCGTTGAGCCCACACATCCGCCCGAATGGTAGTACCCAAAGACGACCTATATCCTGAAATTTAACTTGGTCGAGCTTATTGCTCGTAGAGCATGGCACGGTCTGAGTGTGCCCGAGGAACAACGCTCTACCTGCCAGTCCACCTCAAGCTACAGTTTTCTTATGTCGACGCGTTTCCATCGAATTCATCAGTCTTCATCCTCGGCCTCGTCTTCCGAGACTACAATACCGAAGTCTTGATCCACAATGCCCGGCGGTGGGCGTAAGCCCTCCTTGAGCATGAGCTTCTTATACTGACGCTGGAGATTGTCGGGCTGGAAGATGTTAGCAGGTTGCCACGTCAGTCTTAAGGAAGACAAGGAAGAATTACAGTGTACTGGTCTCCACCGCTGGCTTTGACCTTATCGGCGATCAGAGTCCACTTCATGTTCGCCATCTCTCGCTCGACTTCGTCTTTGGCTTCGAGCAGACGCGGGCGGTCTTCTTCTTTGATGATGGAGAAGTTGTCCTTGAGACGTCTGGAGCGAAGTATATTAGCTTTCGAGCTGGTGTCACGGTGGAAGCTTGCACTCACTCGTAGCGGTTTGGCAGCGTCGAGTTGCCAGTCTTCTGTCCCGTCATTTCCTCCCACGCCTGGCGAATCTCCTTCCAGGTCTTCTGATCCTTCTCGCGCAGGTCAATCAGAGCCTTGTCGGCACGATCGCACTCTTCATAGCTGCGCGGGATGATGCGTCCTTCCATCTGCGATATCGTCAATACAATTCTGGCTTTACAGTTTGGAATGGTGAGCTTACGATGCCATTCTTGGGAGCCTGTTACTTGTTAGCGCTGCACAAAACTCTTGCGGACTCGGATCACTCACCCTGCGCTGACGGTTGAACGGCACATCAGACTTGCTCTTGCCAGTTGACTTGCGGAACTTCGGCGGTTTGGCCGCGCTCTTGGTCTTCTTAGGAGTCGCCACCTTGCGCTTGCTTGCAGATCTCGGGGTGCGAGTTGTCTTCGCGATGACAGGCTCTGGGGCGAAGTCGTCGTCCTTGTCGTCGTCAATCTCTCCGTCAATCTCGCCGTCCTCATCCTGCTCGCCTGAATCCTCCGCTTCAATTCCCTGCTGTCGCTCTGCATAGGTGCCGCGTTTTTCCATAGCAAATTCGCCCTTGGAAGGAGTGATTGCCTCAGAGCTGATGTCGCCTACGTATCCCCGGCTAGGGGACACATCCGACTCGGCTTGAATGTTCACGCTGGCCATGCTTTCGTCGAGGTTGGTGGTGTCGAGAGTGGGGTCGATCGGTGGGTTGCTGAAGTACGGAGCATTACCAAGCTGACTCGGTCCTCCGTAGGTGTGTCTAAGATCTGTCAGGTTCTCTTCGTTTGACTCGGCGATGACGTTGTTGTGGGCTGCGGCTCTGTCGTCGTCGACATCCATTTCACGTGTCATCTGCTGCTGATCCATGGTGTTACGATCGTCGTCAACAAAGCGAATATCAGTGTATTCGTCTGCTGCGACAGTTGTTGACTGTTGGATAGCTTCAGAGGTAGTGGTGTCTGCGTTCGCGAAATTTGTGCCGGATCTCATGCTTTTAAGCACTAGTGTGGCTGTGGGGTGACATATTTCTTGGATGCCTGTTAGGAAGCAATAGGGAAGGAGCGAGTGAGTTCAGTTCGAGCGCGAGCGTCTATGCGGTCATCTGACGCTTTTGGCATGTGACTTTCTGACGAACACAGGCACCTAGGCTTCACTTTCATTTGGCTGGCTCACTTCAGGTTCACTCAGGAGAATGGCGCAGATCCTCAACGCTTGATACTATCGTTACCGAGCAGTACATTGAACGAGTCAATCACCTTCCTTCCAAGCTGGACTACAACTCACTGACCGAGACTCCTGTTTACTCGAGAGTTGCCTGACTATGAGCCATCTCCAAAATGCGAATCCACCCTCAGCTTCAGTCATCCGAGCGGTTCATTTTTCGAAGCCTTATTGGACTGAGTGATCCCTCCCTCCTCTTCCTTTCAAATTTGCTCTGAACCCCCAGTATTGCAGGAATTGCACGGTCTGAGCTTCTAATGCGTCGCACCGGTGATGGGCTTCGCAATCGCAATTGTACCAACTTCTTCCTGTCTCTGTTCGCGAGACGGTCAAGCACCTCCTGGTCCTCAATCAATCGCCTGGTCCTCCTGTTATTCTGATCGTCCCACCAGATTCTTCCAGCGTCTCTTCTCCGTCTCGGCCAACTCATCGACGCTGGGGGATTGAGGAGTTGTCTGGGCATCCAACTAGCACCCCTTCCGCTCAGCTCATCGAACACATCCGGCCGCAAAGCCACGACAGCCCTCAGACATTCGTCCTTGTCTCTAACATTCATATACGCCCTGCTCACGCCCCAGCACCACGCAGCCAGTGAGATTGTGTCTTCTTCCTCAGCAATCTCATGAATCCATCCCAAGAAGAATGTTCGGAGCATTGAACCGACCGGCAAGCTCTGACTCGCGGTCGAGAGCTCCGCCAACGCCCGGAACCTTCTCTGGCATTGATTGCCTCCGTAGCTTAGGTCGTCATACCAGTCCTCTTCCAGGTCCATGATTAGTCGACGAGAAACCTCCGTCGCCGATTCGCCATAATTTTCGGTGTAGTCGATCGCGTCGAGGATGTGATAGAGGGCTTTACGGAAGTCTCGTTCTCGAAGAGGAAAATTGCGAGATGGATCGAGGATGCTTGAGTTAGATCGCAGCCAGGAATTGAGGATCAAGTCGACATCGTCGTCCGTGTCAAAGTGGTTTGTGGCGAAGTAGGGAAGATAATCTCGGAGGATGTAATCGTGAAGTGAGAGTGTGCGGGAATATGGAGATCGACGACTTCGCAAAGCTCTGTCGAGCGGGTTCCAACGTGACATTGCGATGCTGAATTAGGAGGGTGTATGCACTCTGGAACTCCAGAAGAAGAGATGCGATCCAACATACTCCGACATGCAACGCAAGCAGCGAGGCATAGACTATAAGAGACAGTCTTCCGGGGTTGCCTTGTCAGACCTATTTTGGCCCAGGCAAACAAAGAGGTGGTGCGTGAGCTGTCACAAGGGGGCACGAGGCTTGATGATCGGGCAGTATCTGTGAGCAAGGCAAAAGAATGACTTTCGGTGGCTCTCAGTCTCGGGACCGCTCTCTACTGGACACCAACGTCTGGTTCATGGTGTTGGTCACGCTCGACGCGGGACTGATCATGCATGCGCGAGCTGCTCCAGGTCTAACATTGCCACCGGCTGCTTGCATGTTGACAGCACACTTGTGAAACTCCGGGTGTGTGTGCAAACGACACAACTCTTACTGTCCGAATCCAAGCTAAGGCAGTCATTTGGCGCAAGGCCGCCTGATGGATACGTAGTTCTCGATCATGTTGGCCTTGTGCAACCACAGCCCTTTACCACGTTCCGTTGTGGTCTTTCGACCTTGGGCTGGTGCTGGTCGATACACTTACAGGCTGCGAGTTTTCCTCGATTCGCTATCATTCAGAGGTGACAAGTGTTCGCTTGTCGGATGTCACATTACCGATGAGCCATCTGACGACACCCAACGTTGTTGTGGCGCCTGATTTTCCCTTGAGACTGGAAGTGATTTGTCTAGCGATTCAAAGATGCGTCGACATCGGATCCTGCCCAACGTAGGTCAACGCGATGCATACCGTAGACAGGTACTCAAACGAATTGAAGATCGATATGCGACCAGCCAGCCAGCCTGTTACGCCGTCGTATAATGAAGCCAAGAATTGGTTCCCAGACAATATGAGCATAGACTGGCAGCAAGTATCATCGTCACACTCATCTCGTAATGACCAGACCAATCATGGCCAAAAAGGCTCTCATGCCAGGACTCATTGGACTTACTACGCTCTGTCTGTAGCAATCTGTGGGTTTCGGGAACGATTTGAATCGGGTGCACTCAACATCCGACTCAGGCGTTTGCGCAATTAATCTCGAGCCTCCACACTCTTTAAAATCAGCGCCGCCCAAAAGTTCACAATGCTGACCGCTGCTCGGCCAAAAATCGACACCTGTGTGATTCGAACACACGCTCCCGAAGGAACTGCCTTAGCAGGGCAGCGCGTTAACCACTCCGCCAAAGTGCCTGTGGTTGCTATCACATCGAAATCTCAAGGAGAATCACGTGATTGATGAGTGAATGCAGACAAAACACGTATATAACCCTTGAACACGATGAAGAGTCCGAGCTAAATGTGACAAATCAAATCATCTGGACTTGATTTGCCGGTCGTATTGATTGAGAGATGATGTGTATATGAAAAGCCTCAGCTGTCAACAACTATACAAATTGTAAACATGAGACATTTGATGTTATTACTCCTGAACCTTATCGAGTGCCGGCGAAAGTTGTATGTACAGGACTGCGACTGTCAAACTTGGTTTAGCTTCAAGTCACTTTCACACATTCGATCGCTTCAACATCTTGGAGCTATTAACGGGCCATATTCGTGTGTGTAAATATCCCGGAATATGCATCCGAGTTGCTTGATTGCGCGCAGGTCAGGTAGGGGGCGGATTGATGTCAGACCAGTCGGATCAGACCTCAACCCTAACCCTGTCTACCCCAAACGAGAGTCAGGCAATCCAACGCAAACGCTGTCTGCGACATGGTTAACCCAACAGACAACCTACAACCAACAGAAGGGGTCGCTGAGCAATTTATTTCGCATGATAGATACTCGGTTCTGCTACAATGGCATCTTGGGGCCTTGGTGAGACTTCTCTTGTGGCGGCAGCAGCGTTAACAAGTCGATGAAAACAACATTCACGCAGTTAAGTTGATAACACCCAATTGAATCAAGCTCAAGTCGTCCATACCTTTCCAAATCTCACATGTAGAAATCGCATGAGTATTCGATCAATAATGAGTGATTTTGTACCGAATAATGGCACTACGCAGACAAGATCGAATGAGAAGATTCGCGCATGTCACTGTTGAGCATGGAGGTATAAAAATGGCTCGAACGCCGGCGCCCGGGCTCTCTTCCAAGTTGCTGGGCGACTGCACCAACGTTTCACAGCACGCGCTTAAACATCACGTCCATCTATTCGCGACAACGATCGCACTTCTCGCCTCGGGTCGGAAGATCCGGAAAGTGCCTTGAACATGCTCATCAAATTGCTCGAATGAGGCACAATTTGAGCCGCCAGATAGACAGGGCCAAGCGCCTGTCCGGAGCCTGTGGACCAGACGAAAGAGCACGGTGAGGTTGCCACCGTTGCCGAGATCATTCACGCTCCTCATATCAGAAAACAACAGAAGACTGGCTACAATGTTGCACCGGGCGACAGTACCGCAGTTGATATCGGACTAATCACCGCGTCCAAACAGTGGAAAGCCCCAGGTCTGCATGTAGCCGGCGATCCCTAGATCCCAAACGGCCATGCGAAATGGGCCCTAGCATCCACCAAACATGCGTTCCCTAACCAGACTGTCTACGGCTCCGATTTCCAATGGCCCTAGTTTCGAACATGATCGACGGGATATTGCCCTCGAATTTCTCTCCGCTTTACCGTTGATAAAGCCGCCCGTCGCAGTTAGGCACTACTTCACATGTAACGGCCTGTTTCTGAGACTAACGCCAACGGCTCATTAGCTCCAGTCATGAGATGCAGCACCGTCTTTGCCAACGCTATGTTGCACCCATGTGAACAGGAACTTTGTTGATAAAGTAGGTCTGCCCTCTGGCACACCTGATCGCTTTGTTGGTTCCCATAGATACACATTCTTACTTCAGGTGCTGGTCAGCCTTCCTTTCACTGCAGACGCAGGTACAGTCTTTCATTTCAACAACATACGCTCTTCTCTTGTAGTTCGCTTCACTCGTTCAGCGACTACACATTAACACACTACATTCATTATGAAGACCTTCACCACCACTCTGCTCCTGGCTGCCGGCGCCGCTTCTACAGCGTTTGCCAGCCATGGACATCATGCACGCCACGCGGAAGTCCACGAAGGAGCTTTGCGCGAGGATCTGACCCGCAAGATCTATCCTGCATACGCCGGAAAACCCCAAGACCCGCCTGATGGAAGCCCCTCGCCCTCTTGCGGCTGCTACTCGTACACGACTACCTGGTACGGCGCGCCCACTTTGATCCCGGATCTTCGAGAGTACGTGAACACTACTTCAGCTGGATGGGAGACCATTGTGCCTGCCCCGACGGGAACATCTGAGGTAACCAAGGCAACTGCAGCATCTGAGGAACCTATCCTCAGCACATGGGTTCCACGCCGTAAGAGCTCCACCGAGGAATCATCCGGACCCTCGAGCTCTGAGGAGCCGGCCCCCTATGAGGCTCCATCCCCCGATCAGGAGAAGGCGCCCGCCACTTCGTCTCAGGCCTCTTCCACATCTTCGACTAAGGAGAATGCCAGCTCCTACGCTCAACCCAGCTCCTCCGCTCAAACTAGCTCGTACGCTGAGCCGAGCTCGTACGTTCAGCCCAGCTCTAGCTCAACCTCATCCAGCGCTATCCCGACCTCGACCAGCGCAAACAACACAATCAGCCCCAACGGCAACAAGTGGGCTTTCTGCTACACCCCCTACGCCGCCGACGGAAACTGCAAGTCTGCTGATGCTGTCGCTTCGGACGTCGCCGACATCAAAGCCAAGGGATTCACCACCCTCCGCCTCTACGCCACCGATTGCAATGGCCCCGAGAACGTGGGCGCCGCCGCCGCCAAGCAAGGCCTGAAATTGATTCTCGGCGTCTGGGTCGATGAATCCGGCATTGGCAGCGACACCGACGCGCAGATTGAAACCCTCACCAAGTGGGGCAAGGACAAATGGGACCTCGTGGAGATGGTCGTTGCCGGAAACGAAGCCATGTTCTACGGCTACACCGACGCTCCCGGCCTCGCAGCATTCGTCAAGGACGTCCGCTCCAAGTTCCGCGCTGCAGGCTACGAGGGCCCAGTCGGCACGACCGAAGTCCCTGGCACTTTCACCAAATACGCCGACACGCTCTGCCCGGCCGTCGACTTCGCGGGTGCCAACATCCACCCCTTCTTCAACACCGAGGTCTCCGCCGAAGGTGCAGGTGACTTCGTCTCCGAGCAACTCGACAACATCAAAAAGGCCTGCGGTGGTAAGATGGAAGCCTACAACCTCGAGTCTGGCTGGCCTTCGCTCGGCTCGGCCAACGGTCTTGCCATTCCCGGTGCTGAAGACCAGAAGATTGCCATCAAGAGCATCATGGAAGCTGCCGGTGACAGGACCGCGATTTTCTCGTACGCCAACGACGACTGGAAGGCACCTGGCGAGTTCGGTGTTGAACAGCACTGGGGTTGCTCTGAGCTCTTTGAGGAGTAAGGGCGAGGATAGAGGACAAAGCACGTCGATGACGAGAGGAGGTGGTGGATTTCCCCTTCGATACCCTGTGATCTTTTCCCATTTCTTTCTGCTATCTGTAGCCCATGCGATTTCGTAGATATGTTACCTTTTATGTTGAATGCAGAATTTGATGAGTTACATCTTGCAGCCGCGATTGCTACCTTTTGCCGCAAAAGCGCTTTTGCTCACTTTCAGAAGGGTTTTGAAGCAACTCGCGATCGCAAGTCTCGGACTTCTGAGAGCATTAATCCTGCGCTCATCAATTCGTTGTTCATGCGG
The DNA here is from genome assembly GCA_001931905.2 of Cladosporium sp. IMV 00045. Taxonomy (NCBI): domain Eukaryota; kingdom Fungi; phylum Ascomycota; class Dothideomycetes; order Cladosporiales; family Cladosporiaceae; genus Cladosporium; species Cladosporium sp. IMV 00045. The sequence goes on along the minus strand of MSJI02000548.1, from coordinate 65,264 downwards.
GTTGACCGATGAGGAAGGTTTGTGGAGACGCTTCACTTGAATTGGCAACTTTGTGCCACGCTAGCGAAGGCTATATATCATATTCGATGAATGAGAGATTATGTTCTTTCTCCCGGGGCTATGTCTTCAGTAGTGGAATCCTGAATTCTTGGAGAGTTCTCAAGAGTCTGTCAAACATGAAGTTCAATGCCCTTCGACGAGAAAATGCTCGTCATTCGCTGAGTCTTCAGTTGAACCTCGATCAAGAACGAACGTACACGACCTTGGATCAAATCACAGGCTCTCTTACTGCGGTAGCCGTCGTCGATACAGAATTCGATGGCTTGGACATTCACCTCATCGGAATCAGCAAAACATGCGGCTTGAGATACAGCCACGACACACTATCCCAACAACGCGTAACGACAACCCACCGTTTCCTGGACCTTGCACAACCAGACTTGGCCGACTATGTCCCTGAGAGCAAGCGCTTCGCCGCAGAAGCTCGCCACGTTTTTCCATTCGACTTCACAATGCCTGCACGTATGCTACCCACTGAATGCCGCCATGGCACAGGTGACTCGTCGGAGCATCGCGCTCACACGCTACTACCGCCGACGTTCGTGAACCACTCGACCGATCGACCGAACGATCGTACAACAGAGATCGCTGTTGTGGAATATCGGATCGTAGCACAAATTTGGCGGGAAATGCGGTCGAGAGGGAAGCTCCGGAGATCTGTGGTCGCCGAATGCTCGAAAGTCATTTCGTTCATGCCTAGACGAGAGGTTTCGGAAGCTGGACTTGTCAGCGAGTTTTCGACGATGTGCAAAGAAGTGCATATGAAGTATTGCTGGAAGAAGCGGAGGGGGAAGCTATTTGCTTCTGTCGAGGGGGCATCTTCGCCCATTGAGTTGCGACCAAGACTTGATGAAAATGGCAAAAGCACCTTCACTGGTATTGCGGAGTTGATGTTGCAATATTACCCCGAAGGACACAATGCACAACCACCGCAGATTGGGAACTTGAGCATGATCTTCAACGTACAAACACTTTCGATGGGCACAGGCAATGTTCCTGGTGACACAGATCTGCACGAGCAACGCCCGTTGTGCCACAGCAGATCGATATCACTATCGTCTCGTCCCATGCAGCAGATTGTCTGGACGAAGTACTACGCCGCGAACAAGATGTGCGATTCAGTATCTTCTGTGGAGTGCTACTCGACGAAGATATCAGCGCCTATTGTCTTGACTCATGCGTCTCTGGTGCCCGCGTTCCACTCCTGCCTCGTCAGTCGAACGTATAGCATAGTGTTAAAGTTGAGCTTCAGCAGCGCATCAGGTTACCGAAACACATCGCTCGAGGTGCCCATCGATTTTGACTGGCCAGAAAGAAGGTCGTTACAACCCGAAACGGACGCATATAGCATCTGTTCTGCTCCGGTGTCCGAATTCCAGCGGAGCACGACCTCCATGCGGTGCAGTGCAATATCAAGTGTTCTGTCTGATGAATACTTGCAGCAGGCTCCACCAGCATACGATGCCGACTTTCTCAGTCAAAGGTCGTAGAGCCGCCATAGTATCTTGTTTTGCAATGCAAATGCTTTCTTTCATTCTGTTCCTTTTTTGGGCAGAGGGACTTCCGGAGTCATCGTTTGTCCGATTTTGTTCCCTTTGTTGGTGGTAATCTGGTGAGTCGGCGTCTAATGCTTGGTCGCAAACTTGAGGGAGCTCATCAAGGTTCTGCAGCTTTTTCTTTTAGTGATTGTGTCCTTTGAGAAGCTCCAGTTGTCGATCAGATGTTGTTTTCGCAAGTACTTAGGGATTGTATTTGTGGAATTGATTCATCAGGTTCGTAGATGGCCATAGCGTTTGTTCCGAAATTCGACACCGCGTTGGAGCTCGAGCAGTGTTGAGACGATGGAAGAATCGATTGGCGCCCATGCAATTGAGTATCATCTTCCGCATTTGTTACAGGACATGCGAGATAGAGAGACATGAACTGGACAGTTCCACTTCCGTTCATGGGCTGCAGGTTGGTTGGGATCACGTGCAGGCTTCCGATCCCAGACATGGCGCGCACTGTCCGTCCTGCAAGCTGCCGACCCTTGGATCTTGACTTCACTCGTCAACATCCGCATCCACCGGGTCTGATCCAGGCAGAAGGTCAAGAGAGACGAGAACCGGGCTCTCTAATGGCCACGGTCTGCCTCCGGTGAGGCTGCAGGTCAGCGGCGGTAAAAGACGAGGCCATGGACACTATCACGCATTCGTCAGGCGGTGGCTTGCAGACCTGCGGGGAGCGTGGTGGCGTGGCGAATCACGCATGTTGGAGGGCACTGAAGGCATTCATGTGCATGCACTTCATCTGACCCAGCGGTACCGTAAGTCCAAGGTTGTATCGGTGACTCCGCCCGGTACTGCGGTCGTTGTGTTGTTCGTTAGGCAGCACAGCATCAACTTCGGCCTGGATGTGAGCTCCAACAACCGCCTGCCTACATAAAAGGCTTGCATCTTCCCATTCACTACATGAACTACACTCTTCACTTAATCCTGCAAGCCCCGCCGTCCGTGCTTACCGCAAACATCGTCCTTCACCTCTGCAGTGCATCCGTCACCACCCTCCTTTATTTAAATACCCTGCATCAATGAGCGAGCTTGCCGCGTCTGACACGTCACCCACCCCTTCCTGTGGCTCTTCTCGCAACTACGCAACGCCGACTTCATCGTCAACGACTTCCAACGTTCACATTCAGCCTGCTCCAAAAACTCTGAGGACTATCGACAGCACGCCAAACATGGGTGACGAGTCGCCAGATCAACCGGCTCCTCCTACGGAGCGTAGTGAGCCGACAGAGCCTGCGGTGAAAGGCGATGCCAACCAAATTGATCCAGCCGAAAAAACCAAAGCCACCCCAAGCCGGAAAACAAAATCGAAATGCACCAACGCTGCCCACAAGAAGAGAGCCAGGAAGATGAACTCACATAGCAAGAAGATTGCGAAGCAGCAGTCCTCGAGCGAAAGCTCGTCAAGCGACAGTGACAGCTCCGACGCCACAGAATCCGACGACGAGTCATCTTGGGAGGATAAGAGGCAGAAGAAGAAACGCAAGGCGAAGAAGGCGGCGAAGAAAGCCAAAGCCAAAAAAGCCCGAAAGCATCGCAAGGCTGAAGCAGAGTCTGACGACACAAGTACTAACTCGGGTGATTCCTCTGATGACAGCTCCTCAGAAGAGGAGACGATGAAGCGCAAGAAGATCAACAAAAAACTAAAACTCGCACTGGAGAGTGATTCTGAGGAGGAGGAAGGTATCGATGCGACTGAGAACAAGTCACTGGGCGAAATCCAAACACAACTCGAGGCTCTCAAACTGCAACTCGCTGGAGCAAAGTCAACGTCGAAAGCTCGTACTAAGCTTCTTGCCTCACTTGGGACTGACAGATCTCCCAAACTCAGAAGGAAGTCATCTCCCAAGAAGCTCAAGGAAGATAGCCTGAGCTGGAAACGGGTCGATCATCTTTGGGATCCGAACATCCACAACTGGAAGATCAAGGAGAGTGCAGAAGATGACGACAGCGAGTTTGCTGAGTATGCTTTCCTGGTGCGTCGATGCTTCGATTGGGAAAACAAGTATCAGCGCACCGAGGTTGACATCAAGTCCAAACTGCTGCGCTCCGCTCTCACCGAGATCATGAAGGATTGCAAGAGCGTCAGTCTCGAGGCCGAGGAGCCCATCCTTGACCCCAACACGCTTTTCCTGTACCTGGAGGCACTGAGGACGTACTACAAGAAGACCGTGAAGGCACAAATCAAGGCCGAGAAGAAGCGCAAAGTCATTAAGAAGCTTGAGAAACAGCGCTCATTGTGCAAGACCTTGGTGAAGTACATCGACGAAGACTATGCTACCACCAAAAAGACACTCTACCCTCTTCTGGCCGCTGGAAACATCACTTTCGACCTTCTTTGGGCACTTTACCGCCCCAATGACATCGCTGTGACTTCCTGCTACGGCGCTTGGGATGAGCCGCGCTGCTTCAAGATCGACTACGCCATCAAGAACCACAGCATGATGCGTGGTGAATGGTACTGCGTCGAAGGCAAATACTTGGAGTACGACGGGAAGAACTTCGGCCTTGGGCCTTTCGAAGCCAATGTGGAAGCCTTCAAAGGCCCGCGCAAGATCACCAGTCTTTCGTGCTACCCGCTTCAGTATCACAAAAACCCCGAGGGTGTCAAAAAGCAGATCATCGAGCGTGGCAAGCGATTCGTCGAACTCGAGGGCATGAACTATCGCTTCCACAAGGGCCTCGCTTTCCACAAGAAGAAGAAGCAGGTCATCAAGATCTCCGTCAACGGCCGCGTCATGGTCGACCCTGCCACGTTCAGGAGAATCAATCCAAACTATCCCATTGCTTGGATCAAACCGCACGAAGACGACGAACTCAGTAGTGATGAGGACTACTCGGATGCTTGCTCTTGTGGTGACGAGTCGGAGGGTGGCTGCTCAGATGGCGAAGGTGACCCCGGGTCGAATGAAATGACACTTCAAGGACGCGACCGCGACAACGACGCCCCGAAATTCAAGACCAAATACGTCGAGATGCCAGACGGCAGCGTGCAAGCCGAAACCGTCCAAGTCGACGAAGACGGCCAAATCATCCGCCCCAACACGGTGCAAGACGAGCTCGCCGTAGAGTCGACCGGCAAACGCCGCGCATTCACCGACGACGAGCTCCTCCTCAGCTCGCCCGTCGTCTACGGCTTCGCTTTCACCGAAAAGCTGTGGTTGGAATTCACCATCTCCGGCATCCGCGACATCGACTACAACGAAAACGCCTTCGAATCCCTCGTGCTCCCCACCAACCAGAAATCCATCGTCCGCGCGCTCGTCGAATCGCACAAATTCCACGCCGCCAAAACCATCGACGACGTCGTCCAAGGCAAAGGCAAAGGCCTCGTCGCCGTCCTCCACGGCCCGCCCGGCACGGGCAAAACCCTCACCGCCGAAGGCATCTCGGAGCTCCTCCGCTGCCCGCTCTACATGGTCTCCGCGGGCGAGCTGGGCACCAACCCCGCCAAACTCGAGCTCGAGTTGCAGAAGATCCTCGACATCGCGCACTCGTGGGGCGCCGTACTCCTGCTCGACGAGGCGGACGTCTTCCTCGAGAAGCGCGAGGTGCACGACATCCACCGCAACGCGCTGGTCTCCATCTTCCTGCGCCTGCTCGAGTACTTCCAGGGCATCCTGTTCCTGACGACGAACCGCGTCGAGACCTTCGACGACGCCTTCCAGAGCCGCATCCACGTCGCCCTGCGCTACGGCGACCTCACGACCAAAGCCAAGCGCAGCGTCTGGGCCATGTTCATCGACCTGTGCCGCGCGCAGGAGGGCACGCGGGTGGCGGATTTCAGCGACGCGGATCTCGACGCGCTGAGCAGGCATCAGTTGAACGGGAGGCAGATCAAGAACATCGTTCGTACGGCGCAGGCGCTGGCGCTGAATGAGGGCGCGGTGCTCGATCTGATGCACGTCAAGAGGGTCATGGAAGTTGCCGAGTCGTTTGAGAGGGACTTTAAGGGCGGGCCGGGCTATGTCGATGCTATGAGGAGCTACACGTAAGAGTTGTTGTGAGGTTGAGGCATTGTCATGGAGGCTACGGGTCCCCTGTTAGATATGGAAAATTGTCCTTGGATCGAGTGAGGGTGAGGAGGAATGAGGAAAGGCGGGTCAATCAGGATCATTTGTGGCCTTTCTTTTCCCTTTTCTGCTTTCATGACTTTTGACGACGTTATGATGAGCGAATTGTAGCGAGCATCGTATACTAGCTCTGTACCGGGGTTTCCAATGATCCTTCACGCATTGAACTTCCACTGGCCACACGTACGTATATCAGCTATCAGCTTCGTGAAGCCCAGTGACTGCAAGCCAAAGTGTGGGTGACTTCAGCATTGCAAAGAAATAAAATAGAAAAAAAAAAAGGCTCTATTCAGAAAAGCTGCCGTTGACTTCTATATACAGTAGTACACATATGGCAGAAGAAAATACAAGGCCATAAAAAAAATTGAAGGGGTAAATGCGCTTCAATCATAATCCATCATTCCGAACTGAGAGTCCCCAAGCTCTAGTCACCAACGCCCGTAGAAAACCCAACCCGATCGCCGCGCCCACTCTTTTTTTTTGCCGACTTCTCAACGAGCTCATGAGCTCTTGACCTTCTCCGTCAACTCGGGCACCTTCTCGAACAAATCGCCCACGAGACCCACATCCGCGACCTGGAAGATCGGCGCGTCGGCGTCCTTGTTGATCGCAGCAATGACCTTGCTATCCTTCATGCCGGCCAAGTGCTGGATGGCGCCCGAGATGCCCGCGCACAGGTACAGCTGGGGCGCGACGTTCTTGCCCGTCTGGCCGACCTGCAGCGAGTTGTCGGCGAAGCCGCTGTCGACGGCGGCGCGCGAAGCGCCAATGGCGGCGCCCAGAGCGTCGGCCAGGGGGGAGATGACGCGGTCGAATTCCTCCTTGGACTTCAGGCCGCGGCCGCCGGAGACGACGCGCTCGGCAGTCGCAAGCTCAGGGCGGTCGCTCTTCTGCAGGTCTTCAGATACCCAGGTCGTGATGCTCTCGGCTTTGGGGTCGACGCCTTCCTCGACGGAGGCGGAGCCGCCTTCGCTCGTGGTGTTGGGGAAGGCGGTGCCGCGGACGGTGACGACCTTGGTAGCGTCGGTGGATTGGACGGTGAGGATGGCGTTGCCGGCGTAGATGGGACGGACGAAGGTGTCCTCGCTCTCGACGCCGGTGATGTCAGAGATCTGCTGGACGTCCAGAAGCGCCGCGACGCGAGGCAGCAGGTTCTTGCCGAAAGCACTGTGGCCGGCGATGACGTGTGTGTAGCCTCCCTTCTTGATGTTCTCGTGGAGGAGCGTGGCGTAGTTCTCGGGCAGGCCCTTCTCGTAGGCGGCGTTGTCGACGTAGATGACTTTTTCGAGACCGGGCACTTTGGCGGCTTCGGCAGCGGCGGCCGCACCGTCGGCGCCGGCGAGGAAACCGTGAATGGGCCCGCCGAGCTTCTGAGCGGCGGCGATCGAGGCGAGAGAGGACGGGTTCAATTTGCCCTCGCGCTGCTCGAGCACGGCAAGAGTGGACGCCAATCGACGCAGGTAGGCATCCTGGGAAAGGCGAGAGACGGGAGGGATGCGGTGCTGGCGGAGGCAGGACTGGGCGCCTCTCAGGAGGCTTGTTCGGAGAGCGGGAGCCATTGCGAGGACGACGTCGACGGTGTGTGTTGTTGGCGAGAAGAGGAAGAGGAGAGAGGAAGAGTGGGCGGTGGTTCGGGTTAACCGTCCATCTCCAAAGTCACACTGCGAGCTCGGCGAAGTGAAGCTTCCTTGAACCGAGGTGGCATGCGCGACTCAGCCGGGGAGGAAATTGACACCTCAGGTTGCAAAAGATCGCCATCTTTGCCAAAGAACCATCAAAGTATAAATATATGTGATAAACGTCTGAGATTTTGCGAACAATCTGTTGATACATTGGGTAATCATGCCCCGGTTTTCACTACAAAGCAGGTCGCAATTGCACTAGCGAGCATGAAAGAAAAGAGAAAAAAATCCAGACCGCATTGGTCCCCGGCGGCCTCTTACAACCAACTCCCTAAACACCGTTTTCTACCACCCTCCTTACCGGCAAACCACGCTTAAATTTCGTGCTTCGTGAATCCTTCGCTATCTTCCGCCAGCGGCTCGACTCCCTCTGCGCCCTCCGTCCGCTCAACGCCCATCTTCTCCGCCGCCGGCACCTCAATTTTCAGCCCAGCCATCTTCGACTCGGCCTCGTGCACGCGCCGCCTGAAAGCCAGCCTGTCGAGGAACAACCGCTGGCGCATGCGCTCGACTTCGCGACGCTCAGCTTGCAGGAGAGCCTCCATCTCGGAGAATTGCTGCATCTTGAGCTCAAGCTTTTGGATTTGCAGGTTGACGGCGGCAGAGACCTGGTTTGTGAGTTGACGCTCAGTGTGGCTTGCAAGAGCGGCAGAACGGGCAGCGGTCAGAGAAAGCGCAGTAGTAGGCAGGTCGTGCGACGAGCCTTGGGGCTCGCGAGTGGCAAGGGAAGTTGTGTCGTCGACGTCCATGCTCTCGGCACGCTCGCCCTTAACAGCGGCCTCACCACTGGACGCCTCCTTCTCCTTGGAAGCATCCTTCTCGGCACCTGGAGTGGCCTCGCGCTCAATGCGAGACTTGAGAGTGCGACGCATCTCCTCGACACTGCGTCCAGCAGCTTTGGCGGTGGTTGCAGGGTCAGCAAGGCCGGCCAAGAAGCCCATAACGGACATGACTGGGTTGTCAAGCTGGCTGAAAGGAATGCGACCGCCGCTCAGGTAGCCCAGGTCAGATGCGCCGACGCCGCCAGAGGTACCGTTAGCGGCCGGAGCGTCCTCGAGGTACTTGTCCTCAATCTCTAGCTGCAAGAACTTCAAAACGCACTCTTCACGAGTGCGCGACCCAACGTGGTCCGCCACTGACTCCCAGTTATCGTCGAACATTTCCAGGCCCTCGAGGAGAAGAAGGAGCTCGCTGTCTGACCAAGGCTTCTCCTTGTCACCCAGGCTGCGGTAGCTCTCATTCTCGATCTTGACGTAATCCGCGGCTGATGTTGAGCTGGGGAAGCGTGCTTCTTGGTAGCAAAGACTGCACAGGTCGTATCTCTGATCCTTGTTGGGTTTAGGCGTAGCAGCGCTTGGTGCTGGGTTCTTGGAGTTGTGGTATCGTACTCTAGTGCAGTCCTTGCCACACGAGTGGCAAAAGTACTGCTTTCCTTCCTTCTTGAGACCTTCCTCAAGCTGGCTGCCCTCTGCAATCTCGCCCTCGGCCTTCTTCGGGGTAACGTCCTTGCCCTTGTCGTCGTAGATGTTCCTTCGGACTTCCAGGTTGAGATCTGCCTGTCCAGAGGTAGATGTGATACGCTCGGTTCCAGGGTAAGGCTTGCCGGGAGTGATGGTACTGTTTGGTGCAGGCTGGTGGGGCTGAAGGCCGCGAGGTGTGTCTGCTGTGATGCGGAAGTGGCCAGTGAAAGGTGGTCCGATATTCGAAGGGCGAGTCTCGGGATCGATCTGGAAATGTCAGTCTCGCTCAGATGTGGTATCAGTCTTGACAGCCATACCTGGTAGTTAATCAAGCCCCACTGCTCCAGGAACTGGTGGACGCGCATAATAGCACACACGTCTCCCGCCAAGTTTCTGCGGCAAGCAGTTACTGTGAGGTATTCCGCCGGGTTGAGTCTGTAGGTGTTGACCATGAAATCACGGTAGTCCTTGTACACAGCGGGCGTCTTGCTGCGGTTGCGGTTGTTGAAGAATTCGGGAAGCGCCTTCTTCTCCAAGTTGTGAATCTGGTGCATGTCGAACCACGCGCTGTACGAGGGCAGGATGATCGCGTGGTTCTGGTCGATCAGGTGTGCGCGCGCGGACTGCTCAACGACACCTTTATTGGCGACTGCAGCCATCGCGCTGGCCGCGTCCTGAACTGCAGGCGTACCGTCCTTGGTGTCTGCCATTTCCTCGTCGTCGGGTTGGGTCTCCTCAGCGGTCTCGGGCTGCGGCGCACTCGGCGCATCAAGTGGGTTATCCGATGCTGGCGCCTGCTGTGCATCTGACTGCTCTGGTTGCTGCTTTTCGGAGTCCTGGGCCGCCGTGGCATTGTCGGTATCCTCAGCCATGGTCGTGTCGCCCTCTTGCGCCTGCGCGTTCTGCGCCTCGACCTGCGCATTCTCGTTGGCGATCATGTCGTCGGATGCCTGGGCCGGGGCCTGGTGGTCCTCATTGGCGAAGTTGCCCTCCATTGTTGTATGTCACGACCGAGTCAATGGTCCAGCGTTTCTCCAGCCTCCTGTCGCAAACCAGATGGGCGACGTGGGGAAGGTTGTTGCGGTTGCAGAAAGAAATCGCCAAGTCGAATGACCTCTGTCGTATCGAACGTATCGATTTCGAGGCACGAGGTGCAAATGAAGGGCGGGAGTGGGCGTGGGATGGAGTGGGTTGTGCTTTAACCTGGACGTGTTTGGCGTTGTCGCGTTGGTCGAGACAGAAGTGACAAGCAAGCTTCGCAAGGCAAGCCATCTGGCAGCCTCAGGCATTCTACGTGCTATCCGCCAGACCTCCAAACTCCCGCGGCGAACTTTCAAGATGATGGGCGAGGCGACTTGGGGGAGTTTCATGGATGCGCACGAGAGCACGCGAACCACACATCTCTCCATCGCCGTCTTGAGCAATGCCTCGCACATTCCACGCACTGAAAGTGCCTGTACGTTCTACATGCAACAGCACCAAAAATCTCCCCGCTGTTGTCACTAACACCGAGCGCAGAAACCAAGACAAGACTGGTCGAAATACAACCTCTACAACCTTCAACGCATCAGATCGCCTCGATTGGAGAACAAAACATTCTTCCAGCAGAAATGGGCTGCCAAGAATCTTGGGCGATCATACCATAATCCTTACGTGCGCGAAGGCCAATGGTCGCGCATGTTCGACCGCCGACTGCCCGCCGTGGTGCCGCTCGACTTCAGATATCTGGCCGAAAACGATGGCAGTGAGCAGGCGACTGGTAGAGGAATGGGATTAGAGGCAGAGGAGGACAAGCGAAGGCTGCAACGAGATGGGCAGCGCGCCACGAAGACCAATAAGACGCCTTACATGAGCATGGCTTTCCACCCTCTTGAGAGGAGACTGGATACCGCGATTTTCAGGGCGTTGTTCGCAAGTTCAACTAAACAGGCGAGGCAGATGGTTGTGCATGGCTGGGTCAAGGTGAACGGCAAAAAGGTTGGTCTTTGCGTGAAAGAGGATGGGATGGGGACGAAGCTGACAGTGCACAGATGACTTACCCTGGATACATGTTAAACCCCGGCGATATGTTCTCTGTGGATCCCGAGAGAGTCCTGTACGCTACCGGTGCACCCAAACCGCGGCAGCAAGTGAGCGGTGGAGCAAAGAAGGCGGCTGCTGCCGAAGGAGAGGAAGCCTCGGAGGAAGCCTCTGAAGAGGCGCAAGAGGAGGCCAGCAGTGAAGAAACCGAAGTGAAGGCGAGCAAGAAGGACGCTGGAGAGTCAGAGTCAACAGCACAGGATGGCCCTGTTGCCAAAACACCCGAGGAGGCAAAGGAGATCTTGCGAAGGCTTATGCTGCGCGCAAAGTGGATAACAGAAGGTGCCAAGGGCAACCTCTCTGGCCGCCGCCTGAAAGACCTGCGGAGGCTCCGCACTTCAATCCGCCACACCATGAGTAACTTCGGTGCTCGCAAGTCCGTGGAGAGCACAGACGTCACGCTCGAGGAGCTGACGAACACCCTGGAGGATGTCATCTCCAAAATCCCCGAGCAGCACCTCCCCGCCTCTGAGGCACCCAAGTCCTCAGAATCCGATGCACAAACCTCAGGCACTCCAAAGGAGGCCGAACACTCGCCCAGCAAAGACGCCCAGCTCCTCTACAAGGCCCTGCAGCGCGCCCACGAGAACCCCGTCGACCACTCCAAGCCCTACAGAACTCCCTGGCGGCCTAGGGACTACATGAGCGCATTCGCGTTCATCCCGCGCTACCTCGAAGTCAACCAGAACATTTGCTCCGCCGTCTACCTGCGACACCCCGTGGCCAGGCCCGGTATTGCTGAGGTGCCCACACCGCTGAGCAGCGAGCTTTCGGAATTGATTTTCAACTGGTACCTCAGGAGAAGATAGATTACGAGCGAGGGAGCAAGCCAGCGTTCGATTGGTGTTCGGGAGCATAGCTTTTGGTGTTATTTCTTGCATGGGTCTTGCACAGCCTGCCGAGCAAAGTTTCGGGAAAGCGTGCAAGATGGAAATCGGGGTGTATCATTTGATCTGTAAAATGCTGTTGATGTAAAAGATGTAACATTACCTATAAATTCATTCATGTTCAAACTCCAAAAGCGGTCCCTTCATAAGCATCGCCTTGTTCGCGTTGTTCTTTCAAAACCCATGATACCTGAGATATAGTAAGAACGGGTATCTGTGCTACATGTAGATAACAAACCACCCAGCAAACCACCAAATATCCGCATACAAGTTGAATAAGACAGATCACAAAGCCACACTCCTTACGCCGCGCTTGAAAGACAAAATCCACAGGAATGCCGACCAGCTCAAGAACTCCTCTCATCCTTGTGCACCTTCAAACTCCCCAGTGCTTGTCCGTCGTGGTCTTCAAGGTTATCTTCCGACGTGCCGTTGGGAAGATCAGACGTCGAGACATGGCCAAGGTTGCTATCCGAACCATCCACCTGTAACGGACTCTGCTTCGGCGCGAGAGCGTCTGACGAGCTCGAGCCACTGGAGGGCGAATCTTTCGAAAGAGCGATTTGGGATTTGCCCGGATCCTCCTCTCCATGCTTGCCGTAGGGCTTGGTCCCCTCGGCCTCTTCCGGGAGGTTTGGATCTTTGCCGTCCGCCTGGCTTCGCACACTGCTCGCGCGACTGATCAGGGCGCTGCCTTCCTTCTCGGCGCGCAGTCCGAGCTGTTTGTCCGCGTCGTCGCCGGTGTCTTTGACGCCGTGCCAATCTGCGGCTTTCATCTGCTTCGCCTGCTCGCCTTCCGCGGGTTCGTTGATTTCAATGCCAGGCGCGCCTTCGACTTCGCCCGCTTTCCAGACCACGGCGAGGCGGTCGAAAGCACGGGTGCCTTTCCTTGATGAGCCTTTGACGCCGTCCATGGCATCCCAGTCGATTTCGAAGACGCCGGAGGCCTCGGGCTTGCCTTGCTTCTCGGGACCTTGGCCTTCGAAGAAAATGTTGAACCATACGTGAGCCACGGCGGTGACCATCGTGAAGCCGCCGACTTTAGTTTTGTTTCGTCGCTCCACGTCGATGTTGATATCGCTGGACGGTAGGACGAGTCGCGATGATGGGCGGAAGATCACGTCGCCGCCGGTCGAGCTATCCAGTGTTCTTGATGTAGATGACCTAGAAACGTACTTTTCGTCTCTTTCAGCTTCGTCCTCCGATCCTGGCGTATCGTCTTTCTTCTGAAGCACGGTATTCTTGCCTCTACCCATCACATCCTGAACCACATCGGCGAACCCGGCCTCTTTCTTGATCTCTCCTTTGATAATCTCCCTTTCCTTGCCGGTGAATGTGTGGAATGTCTTGATCAATTTCCCCTCCTCGGCGAACCCTTCGACAGAGAGCTTCACGCCATCCCTCAAACCCCAGACATGCACTTCCAACACCTCCGCCGGCCGCTCAATGTACTTCTTCCCATTCCGCGTCCAGCGATCGACATAGCTCAGCGTGCGTATCTGGCTAGGAATGCTGATCCCGTTGCCGAAACCAGGTCTCATCCTCCTCTCTGTGAAACGCTGCTTCGCTTCTTCCATATCCCACCCTTCTTCTGCAATCATGTAGCTGCAACTCACGGTGCCACTCCTGCCCTTCCCAGCCTTGCAGTGCACGACAACAACCCTGTCATCTTTCTCATGCAGCCAATTGCGCATGCTCCCAATGATCAACGGCAGCAGAGCGAACGGCGGCGGATGGTGATCTGGCCATGGATAGTGCCGTACGCGTCCGTAGACTTCTTCGTCGGGGTATCCTGTCCCTTCTGCTCTGAATTCCCAGATGGCCCATTCGGAGCCGTGTTTAGAGTCGAGGAAGCGCACGAGGTCTTTCAGTGGGTTGCGGTAGGCGACTTGAGGGAGGGTGCCGCTCGGTCCGGACGTGGCGATGATGTTGTCCGTTACGTAGCATAGGTCGAGGCCGGCTTCGGGGTGTCTGGCGCGTGGGCCTGCTACGATCTGGCGGAGGAGGGAAGCCATGCTGTCGATGGGAAGTAGGAGTCGGCGTGAGACTTTGTTGGTTTGTCTTTTAGTGGCTGGCTGTGACCTTCATGTCGTGGTTTCCAGGAATGCTGTATGGAAAGCAGATCTCAAGAAGTGATCTGCGCCATTTCCGAGAGTATCAACGAGCGACTTGACATATGTCTTGTGATATGTGGGATTGTCTTTCAGAACAGGATGAATCCAGGCTGGAAGATGACATCAGACCCGCGGAGGGAAGTGACGTCTCGAAAACAGAGCAACACAGCCTCGATAGCAACATTGAACACTTCACACGCTCTCAGCGCATCACTCGTATTTCAAATTTTAATCGACTACATGATGTATTCATGCTCAAGAATATGAGCGATTATGTTGCTCAGTATCCCATTACCTCAGGATGCAAATGTCCGCTCGGTATCATTGATCTTGGAGTTCCCTATCTCGTCTCTAGCAGTTTGCATTGTGTTATGCGCTAGGAGATGTCTGAACTCCAGGTGTTTGATTGCAGGAGAAGTGGGCCAATCTTATGATAAGGCACTGGCCGAGAATTCTGTCCTCGTCTCAAAGCAAATCTCTCATAATCACGACATCACAATCTGGACATCGTTGACGAAAACGGATGCACTACTGACTGCGAGAACACTGTCAAGGGTGATCTTCCCATTCTTTGTCTGTAGACGAATGCTCGGAAGGCTTGGAATCTCAAGGCTACAGGACAAACCAAAGCGACAGTCACCAGGAGATGTACGGCACTTCACAATGCTCTTATGAATGTTTCTTTGTTCTGGCAAGATTCAGAATTGTTCTTTGTTTACAGCGACACCAGCAAGTCGCTGGCGATAATGACTTTGTGCTTAGCACCTACGGCTGGGTATAAAGTGCCGACTAATGTGGGCATTACATGGTGCTCGAGGCAAGAATCCCCAATCAATACTCAACGAGGAACAGGAACATTGAAAACAACTGACCAAGCGACTCTTGCCACGATGTTGTTTCTCGCTCTTGTCTGCCTCGTGCTCGCAATATTGACCAGTTGGATGATTGCCTTGCTTGAAGATACGGGCAAGGTTGACAGTGTTGCAAAGTCTACGGAGGGAGCCACGCCAGGACTATCAATCACCTGCTCCGGTGATACATGCGCACTGCGATTCGACGCCTCTTCTGGACCTGCGTCTATTCCAGAATTCACCCTGACAATGCCCGGTGCATTCCCCATCTCAATCGAACCAACTGAATCAGGGTTCGTGGTCCGAGATGTGTCAAACGACGATTCGGTTCTTCAAAGCATCAGCCAGTCAGGTCCGGTTGGTCTCGAGCAGGAAGACCCTACAACCCCCAAGACGCCCGTTCTGACCAGTCAAACTGGTCTTTGGGCGCATTCAACTACCGTCGATGTGATCAAGCCTGTGGAAGCTCCGCTATTCCCTGCGGACTTTCACGATCAAAATCTTTGGGTATCGCCTTACGTTCTTCCCTCCGCACCGCAGAACATCACCTCTGAAGGAATCCTGGTGATTCCTCGTGGGCCTGCGAAAGGGGCTGAGGTGCCTCAATGCGACCTCGAAAGTGAGGAAGGAATGACACACCCGACATACAATCTTCGCTTCAGAAGACCTTCTCTCTTTTGAACACGGACGAAGAAAGTAGTAAAAATCATCGAAAGCTATCTGGTGCTGGATACCCTGCTTAGCGATGCTCACACTCGTAGTGTAACAATACATAATCTCTTGACGAATTCAAGACCAGAATCAGAATAGAAACAAAGAAACAATCTCTCTCAAGCCACAGCAGTCTCATCTTCCGTCGCATCAGACCCATTCTCCTTTTCAATTCTCACCCTCTCATTGTTGAGCAAGACCCTACTGCTCCTACGTGAATTAATGTTGACCATGCTCCCTCCGACCGGAACGGAGAAATAGCTCTGCGGGCTTCCCGTCCCAGACATCCTGCGCAATGAGCCAGAAGCATTGCTGCGTCCGTACAGAGGCGTGTTGATGAGTTCTGGCGAGTTGAAACCACTGCTGATGACAGAGCTGGCTCCGAAGGAGCGTCGACGGCGCGAAGGCGAGCCCAACTCCAGCCCGCTATTGCTGTTCATGTTCATGAAAATGGCCTGGTCGGTTTCATTGAGATCCGTCTTCCACCCGCCCACGCCTTCGTAGTCGCGGTTAGGGTTGGGCATGCTGGAGAGGCTGGCGTCGCTGTTTGAGCGGTTGGAGCGGCTTGGTGTGCCGTTGGAGGACTGCGAGCCTGCGCCTGAGCCGTGGCGTGAAAGGCGGACTCCATTGTTCTGAGCAACGGTGTTGTTTCGTGCGCGGCTGACGGGGACCCATTCTAGTCTTGAGTCGTCGCCGCTGAACCACCACTGCGTGAGTCGATGGGAGCCGTCGCTTATGCATTTGGCGATGATCAGGATGAACAAGAACACGGTCGCGGCGGTCGTCGTGATGCATGCCAGGGTGAAGAGTGGCAGCACAAAGACTACTCCGATAATGCACGTGGTAACGGTCATCCATATCTTGTTGATGAGAGAGAAGAGCCAGGCCATGATGGACGGCCGGCGTTCCTCGAAGGCTCGCCAGGGATCGAGGGCGCGATCGTAACCTACGCTGAAGAATTGGAATACGTGTGGAGTGCTTTGCTCGAATTGCCGATACCAGTTATTTGTGTTTGTGTTTGATTGTCGTCTTGCTCGTGGTGTTGGTCTCACGAAGGGATGATGGCAGGCCGCGACTCTTGAAGTGTGGAGAAGAAGCTTCGGTCCTGCAGGCGCACCCATGATGTTGTCGTATATCTGTTGCAGCTCCAGCTCCGTCAACTCATGCGCACTTGCATCTTCGTCTTCTGAGTCGAACGCTTCTGCCATGATATCGTCTGTAACATCTGTGAGGAAGGATGAGTCGAGGGCAAGAAACACGGGTGGAGTTTGAGCATGAGGAAACCATTTATATACCAGAAGCTACGATGCTGACCATTGATACACCGTCCACTACGAAGGGAGCTATCTCCTCCTACTAAAGCGAATTCTCAATCCATTCTCGTCGACCTTGTTATCGCTGACGCCATACACACCCTGCATTTGCAAAGTCAAAATGCTGATGGAATCTTTCATCAATTCGTCCAGTCTGTCATCGAGCTCTGCCCGGGTCTCTTCATGGCCATCAATCTCCAAAGGCACTGCTTCGATGCGGTGTCTCCGGAACAAAGTCAGAAAGATCGAGGTGAATTCTACTTGTGCCATCTTTTGACCCGGACAGACACGAGGACCCGCAGACCAAGGCAAGAACGCACCCTTGGGTGGTTGGAAGAACGTGGCCTGTGAGCCTGCCGGATTCACCCAGCGATTCGGGCGGAAATGATACTCGTCAGGCTTGCTGTCACTGGCAGGGCCGTCCGCCGTAGTTTTGTTGAGGTCTCTCCAAACACTGGAGTCGAGATGCACGGCAACGGTGTCCACGTAGGCGGTACAGTTTGCAGGAATATTGTATGTTCCTTTGCTCGTTTCGATCACTTGTGGCGCGGATGTCTCTTTGGCAAGATGTATGACAGGGACATACATTCGAAGCGTCTCGAACATGACTGCCATGATGCGCACAACCTTGGGAAAGATCGCGACATAGTCAAGGGGTTCCCCCGAATCCGAAGGGATGAGGCTGTCAATCTCCTCGTGTACCCATTCTTGCCACTTCGGGTAGCGGCAGAGGAGGACCAGAGCATACGAAAGTGTGTTAGCAGTTGTGTCGAATCCGGCCGCGGTGAAAATGAAGAGGTTTCCGAGCATTTCTTCCTCAGAAAGCGCCTTGCCGGCTTTTGCATCTCCTTCTGAAGCTTGCAGCAACTGGCTCATAATATTGCTCTTCGCTCCGCCACCGTGTACACTAGCACGTTGTCTTTCTTGCTCAATCAGATGCTTAGTGTGTGCCGGGAACTCTTTCATAGCATTGCCGAGACTCTTCAAGTAACCGTGACCGGGCAGAAACTTTGGCCAATTGTTCATGAGCGACAGCGGCAGGATGATGGGACCAACAACAGCATCCATGACCATTTTGCAGGCTTCGATGTAGGTCATCTTGTAGCCCTCGCGAGGCTTCTCTTCTTCGCTGCTCTTCCATTCCACGCAGTTGCCCATGCCCGCACCAGAAAGTACGTTGATCGTGATTTTCTTCATCATATCGAACAGCTGATTGGTGTCAGATGTGACGCCATCAGCATCATCGTAGACCTCAGCGAGCAATCCATCAGTCTGTCGAGCGCTCTCACCAAACACTGTTTTCGAGATACGTTCGTTGACCACGCTGGCAACGACCTTGCGTTGCTTAGCCCACTTTTCGTCATTGTCTGTGATGATATTGCGGCCAAATTGGCCCATGAAAAGAGCATTGAGTCCTGGCTGCCGGAAGTCGCGGGGCCGACGAGTGATCTCATTCGCGATCT
Organism: Cladosporium sp. IMV 00045; assembly: GCA_001931905.2. Taxonomy (NCBI): domain Eukaryota; kingdom Fungi; phylum Ascomycota; class Dothideomycetes; order Cladosporiales; family Cladosporiaceae; genus Cladosporium; species Cladosporium sp. IMV 00045. The sequence goes on along the minus strand of MSJI02000548.1, from coordinate 47,024 downwards.
CGCGGTCGCATGTGTTGATTTCGGCCTGGCCGCATGTGACGAGAAAGAACGTCTTCTCGTTGCCTTGAGGCTTGCCGTACTCCTCGAAAGGTCTAAGCTTTTCGTGGAACTCCCAGCCATAGATCGTGATAGCAAGTCGTTTGTAGATCGATTCCGGGAGGGCTTTCTGAAGAGCGAATGTTAGCCGCAAGGCATTGTGTACAGAATGATCGCCATTCGTTGTTCGTGTTTATATTGCACCTCGATGTTGTTGGAGCAAGTCCAGTGAAACCCACCTTCAGCAAAGGCCGCAAAGGCACAGAAATCACCATCCAAATGAAGTGGTTCTGATCTATCGGTACTACCACAATTGGCAGACCTGTCTTGCGAGCAGTAATGTAGTTTCGGACCAAATTGTATGGGAACCTGACGAAATACAGGGCCAGAAGCCCTGCAATGACGAGGAAGAGGGAAGACATGTCTGCTCATTAAGAGAAATGACAACTATTGAAACGTTTTGCTTTGAACAGTGTAATTACCTTTTCGCAAGAGGGGGATTTACGGCCTTTAATTACTCTCGTAGGAGGTCGTCGCTTGGAGCTCCATCAGCTTCAGCTGAAGGAAGAAACGAAGCTTAACTTCGTTTCGTATGCGTCAGCATCGCTCTCGGGTTTGCGCTTTTCTGATTGGCTCTTGGCTATATCTATTGCCTAGTGTCTGTGAAGTTCGCTTAAATCCATTTTTTTCGTTGTTGATTGATTGCAAAAAGGTAGATACAGTCGTTTGATGATCGTTAGCCCACTCAGATCAGTGATATCGAACCATTGACGGTGAAATTGCGTGTTGGAGATCCGCCTCATACTCTTGGCTTACAATTTTGCATACCAATCAAAACCGCAGTTATTATTTGGTCAATGTCTTCAGTTGAGGTGTATCTGTACAAAATATATGTAGTATATTGTAGAATACACGGCGATTCGCTCACGAGTCGAGGACCTTCAGCATTTCGTCCACGCCTCTAATCTTTTCACGCACCTTTCCTCTTTCCTTGCCCCTCCTACGCTCCTCTGCATCGATCTTCTCCCAGTCAGCCCAGCTGACACTTCGAATTCCTCTCTTCTCAATCTCCTTCTTGACGACGTCCCAACCGCCTCTGAAATTACCGTCGCCAATCTCACTGAACTTGACCTTGTCCTCCCAATCCTTCATGATGATGTCCGCAGAGTGGAATGCATCGTCCATGGTGCTGGCGATGACGCCGGTTGGGCCACGCTTGACCCACCCAGCGCAGTACATACCCGGAACATGACCTGCAGTCAGACCAGGAGCAGGACCACGATCAGGAGCAATGACACGGCCGTGCATGTCGTTGGGGATAATGCCAAGCTTCTGGTCAAACGGAATACCCACTTCCTCGAAGCCATGCAAAGGCTCACTTTGATATCCTACAGAGCGGAAGGCCAGCGAAGCGTCAATCTTCGCTTTATTGCCGGTGCTGTGAACCCTCAGATTGCGAATCGCGTTCATCGCTGCAGGTGGTCCAGAGAGGGCAGGGCCTTCATCCTTGGGAAGGACAGACACAGGGTCTGCGACGTATTCTGTTCTTTCAAAGCCAACAGCGCTGAGATTTTTGCCGTCTGTGGATAGGAACTCTGCAGGAGAGCGCAGATATCCGAGCTGCCACGCTTTCTGCGCCTGGTCCATCGGCGTCTTGGAGCCCTTCTCTAGCAGCTCAGCGATGCGCTTGAGTTGTCGGGGGAGCTCTTTGCGATTGATTCCAATCAGATCATCCCATCCTTCCGGAGGCGGCACAAAGCCGACGCCAGGCAGGTGCAGCAGTTCACGAAGCTCCTTGATTGTATACGGTGCTTGAAGGGGTCCGCGGCGGCCAATGACCTTGACATCTGTCACACGACTCTTGCTCAGGGCTTCAATTGCTTGTTCGGAGATGTCAGTCTCTCTTAGAACACTCAATGGAGCCAACAGAATGCGTGCGACATCCAATGCAACATTTCCTTGTCCGATGATAACCGCAGTGTCTCCCGACTGAAGATCCGGGTTGAGATGTTCGTACTCGGGTAGCCCATTATACCAGCCCACAAAAGATCTCGCAGAGACTACACCGTTCAAATCTTCTCCAGGTACTCCGAGCTTCTTATCTCTTGAGGCTCCATACGCAAAGAGCATTCCATCGTAGTTTTCCGCGATCGTTCTCAATGGTAGCCGTCCAGGCGCGTCTCCAATGGAGACATTGCCGACAAAGTTGAAATTTGGCCATTTAGCCACGTCGTCGAGGTTTTCTGAACTTTTCTAGACGAACTATGAGCGATCAGTCCTACCCACTGATTTGCAGGTAGCAAGTCGACCTACCTTTACTTCAGGATGGTCTGGCGCCACGCCGAATCGCACCAGACCATATGGCACTGGGAGTGCCTCGTACATGTCGACGTAAGCCTCTGGCATCTTCTTCATGATCCGGAAGGCAGTGTAATAGCCTGCTGGTCCAGAACCGATTACCGCGAGGCGCATAGGCCGACGGTCAGTCGTGGTGCTGTACCGCTGGATACCGTACAGGGAGCTGATACGCCGAGGCGCATAGCTGCTGCGACATCCGCTGCACACATATGGTGCTCGCCTGATGATGTTCATCTCTTGATTCTTTGACGGCGGTTCCGTAAAGACGAGGCCGAAGATCGAACGTCAAACAAGTCACATTATCAGATGCGAGATGGCATCACTTTCTAGCGGCCGGCCGGCTTCGGAAACGCCACCGGCTGGATTTAGGCGGATTTCATTGAACTTTAACTAAATCCAGCCCGCCAAACGCTCCCCGTTTTCCCCATTGGAGTTGCCTTGACAACCGACGAACCGTCAACAACGACGTCGTTCACATGGATACTGTAAGACCCATGGCCCGTAACGGTCGCCGTCTCATACCGTGGGACGACGACCAATCTTACTCACATTCCTCTCGTCTTGCTCGCATTCGTCGTTATCACATTCGTCCATCGCTGCCTGTATTCGCCTACAATGGGTGGTGTCGACCAACCCTACCTCTACGACCCGCCCTCTCGCCGCCAAATTGCATATCCATACTCTGATTTCGACCCTAAGGCGGTCACACGAGCATCATGGATTTCCGCCGCCGAAAGCACCATGTCCAAACCGAAGAAGGAGGGCCCCTTGATCGATTTCAACAAGCACCCTGACAGCTTTATGGTCGTCACGCCACAGCCTGCACGAGACCCGATGCCGGCAAACACCAAGAAAAAAGTGGTTGCAGTGAGATGGGTACAGTTTGGATTCAGGATCGCTCAAGTATTGGGCGCCATTGGCTGCTTGCTCTGTGTCATTTTCGTGAGGAATACGGAAACCGCGCAAGGCTGGATCATGAGAGTGCCCGTAAGTGAACAAGAATGCGACAGACGAAAGCAGATACTGACAGGAATGCAGCCTGCTTGGGACATGATCATCACGTCTTACGGCGTTTATCACCTGGCCTATCCTCCCCAACATCGTACACCCGCTTCTAGCTCAAGTTACCACATCTTCGGCATGATGATGGACGGCGGTCTTATTCCCTTCTACGTCTACACCTCTTGGTTTGGTCACCAGAACTGGGTCGCCGATCCTAACTCCGAGAGTCGGTGGACAAATATCTTCAACAAGGACGAGTCCAGTACCAACCCGCTATTGTTTGCCACTTTCATCATCTCGGCGGTCGTGGGATTTCTTCATCTCGTCAGCATCGGAATCGGCGCATATCTGGCAATCATCTTCCGGAAGATCTCAGCCTATCCACCCGACCTGAACCCACTCGAGGACAACCTGACCAGCAGGAAGCACCAGTACAAAAACTCTGATGCGTCAGCCATGTCGATGATGCAGAAGCCAGGCTACATGAGTGGTAGTACCCTCAATGTCAACGACCAGCGTTTCTCCAAGAGCAGCCACAATGACCGCACTATCGACTTCCGCCACAGCAGGATTGGCTCCGACAATAACTTCTCGCCTCACAACCCTCGCTCAGCACAACTGGCCCGCCAGCAGACTGAAGATCGGCAATCATTCCAGCAACCCCATAACATCCGTGACACTCGAGGATCTTTTGCACAGAGTGATCGCCCAGCTTCTGCGACCCAAGAGAAGCGGGACTGCGATTCGTTCTCCTTCGTTGGCTCCCTCGCTTCAGCCCCAGCAGTTCCTCCACACACCTCTCAGCAGCGACCCCACTCTCCTCGTCCTGGATCTTCCGTCTCTGTTCGTGACATGGCCGATCAGCAGCCTCAGTACGCGAATACTCATGCACACACCCAATCTCAGCAGAAGGAGTCTCTATTGAACGATAATTGGTTCGTATACGACGAGCCAACGGTACCTCTGAGGGACGAGAACTTCGTAGCCCCAGCACCACCCACGCCAACTCATCGTCGTACGCCAAACTTCTCTCGTCCATCGCCCGTCTCGTCTCCCGAGCCTGAACGCGCAGCAAGATTCTCGCCAATCCTCTCCCCCCTGCCTCCGAACCACGAAGCTCAATTCATGCCACAACCTCTGCGCATGAACCCGCCCACCCCGCCGAACGACGATATCGCCCTTCAAAGTCCACCTCGTCATGACAGCTTCCAGGACGTGAGCCACCACAACTACGAGAAGTACCCCGACGCAGACGATAACGACGACAATGAAACCATCACCGGGAACGAAGAGCGCCAGCCTCTCAACGAAAACGCAGTCAACCGCTCTCACACCAACGCCTCCGCCCAGTCAAGCCAGTTCGCCGGATCGAGCGTCTACTCCGAATCCGCACCCAGCCTCCGCACCGCCAACACCCAAAAAGCCAAATCGCAATTCCTCGAGAGCCCCAATTTCAAATCCGTCGGCGCGCCCAGAGGCAAGCAGTACGGCGATCTCGCATCAGCCACTCGTGGCATCCGTCAGCACGAAGCGTACTCCCAGCTCCCTCAAGAGCCGCAGATTTCTCCCAGACCGTACAGGAACGGATACGGGCTCCAGGCTGAGGTCCCCCCTTCTCCTCCGAAGCACTCGCCTTACAATGGAGGAAGAGTCATCAGCCGTACAGGCGCGGACATTGCGGACGAAGGACTCTACGTTCCTGAGAATGGCAGTCGCAGGAGGTATGTCAGTGGCAAGGCCGCTGAAGAAGGCATGGCGGGTGCACGGTGGTGAGCAACGCCGTTACACTCAGCCTGGAAGCGTTCTTCTGAGCTGTTTTATGAATAGACGAGGGCGCATCATGGCAATGACAACGATGGACTTGGTGGCAATCGGCTGTTGGTTTCGTCGGACTTTTTCTTATATATTTTGCAGCGATGGCGGTTTGTTTTTTTTTTTTTTGGGCATGGTATAACTTTCTTATTAGTTGGAAGGGCGTAGTACGATTGGGACAGTGACACATTAGCTTCGTAGAGTACATTGAACACGTAGTTAGTATCAGATCATATGTGTAGTCAGTGCAATCAAGACAGAAGATCACATATCATCATGCTGTGAAGCTGTCCCGTCCAGCCTTGCGTCGCCACTTCCCGCTCCAGAACGCCACTTCAGCTGAACGATTGGTCTCCATCGAGACCTCACATCAACAATACACCACCCTTTCTTTTGAACGTGACTCACATTCCTTGTACACCACCAGCAAGCCTCAAAGAAATACATAAAGACCACGGAAAGACTCTCCCCAGCTACTCTGCAGGCCATGACCGCCCAATCCTCCAGCACCCCAATCTACTTCCAAAACCAAACCATGTCGCCCGCCATCCCACCACCACAGCAACAACCCAAAGAACAGTCACCCACCGCGACCACCTTCCCCATAACCCGTAAACACAAATTCCCCACCCCCCTCCTCCGCCTCTCCATCCACGACCTCGCGCACGAAGGCGCCTCCATCTTCCTCTCGCACATCCACGGCAACGAAGACCTGGAAACGCAAGTGCAGAACGTTCTCAACTTGCTCTACGACTCTCCCACGGAACCGTCTTCCTCCTCCAACCCCAGCAGCATCGAAGCCGCAACCAAGACTCACCGCCCCGGAACCCGCAGCGTGACCTTGATCATCCGCCCCTTCCCGGGCGTAGCCTACACGACGGGCTCCGAGCTCGACGACGACCACAAAGAAATCAACCTCAGCGCGTCGTACATCGTCAAATGCGCGCGCGGCAGCGACAAGCGGCGCGAGCTGCTGGGGGTGATTTGCCACGAGCTCGTGCATTGCTTTCAATGGAGCGCGGGCGGAACCTGCCCGGGGGGTTTGATCGAGGGCATAGCGGACTGGGTGCGCCTGCGAGCGGGGCTGGGGGCAGCGCATTGGAAGCAGGAGGCTGCTGGGGAGTGGGATGGCGGGTATCAGAAGACGGGGTATTTTCTGGAGTGGTTGGAGGGGAGGTTTGGGGAGGGGACGGTGAGGGGGTTGAATGCGCGGTTGAGGGAAGGGGCGTATGAGGAGGAGAGGGTTTTTGGGGAGTGTTGTGGTGGGAGGAGGGTGGGGGAGTTGTGGGAGGAGTATAGGGAGGATTTGAGGAGGAGGGATGGTTGTGAGGATGGGGATGGGCCGGCTAATCCTATTCCTACCCATTCGGTGGGTGGGGAGTGAAGGAGTTGGGTGGTTGGGTTGGAGATACTCCCCCTCGATTAGACATGTAGAAACGAAATATCATGACTCTTGACGTTTAAAGTGGCCGTCAACATGGAGAAACAGTGAGTGTGACTCGTTGCAGCGCTCGGAGACATCAAATTGAAGAAGCCCGGAGGTCTTTGTAATTCCATCATCGTAAACACAGGTATAAAGCCACACCCTTGGGTATCCCTAAAAAGCACCAAACGCCAGTCCACCCCCAAGCCGTAATATCCAAGATCAGACTGTGCCTTCCATCAAAGGCTCTCCCAGAACGTATTCGCATAAAACTTCCGATCGACCTTGCCGTCCACATTCACCACATTAACATCACCCTTCGCCGGATTCCTGATGACCGCGCGGTTGAAGACGCCCGTGTTGCTGTCCTGCGACACGTCGATCCCCAGCGAGCGATAAACCTGAAGTTTGAGCCTGGAACACGCACGTAGTCAGCATATCGTACCTCCAGCAAATCATCTCAAAAGAAAAAGAAAGGACAAGAAGAAGAAGAAACATACAAAACCTCATCCCCCTCATCCGTATTCCCCCTCCTCCCACCCTCCACGCCCTCCCTCTCCAGCGTATCCAACTGAGCCTTCAGCCCCGCCAGCTCGCCCTCGAGCCTCTCACCCTCGACTTCAACATCATACGCGCTCTTTGCGACGCGGAACTTCTCTGCGTCCAGCGCCAGAATTTCGCTCGCGTGCTTGCCGGCGTCGTGGCGGTTCTCTTCGTACTCGTGCTGCGCGTGCAGGTTGTTGAGGCGGCGCGAGAGGGATTTGAGCGCGTTCTGCTGCGCGGCCAGGCGCGAGGAGCGGTTGGAGCCCAGCGCGGAGAGCGAGGACGAGATGCGTGTTAGGCTGTCTTTGTCGGGCGCGATGTGGAATTGGTTGGTGGTTTCGGAGATGAGCTGGGAGGGTGGTTGGTTAGTTGGTGGGGATTGGTGGTGGTGGTGTTGGTTTTGGCACGTACGGTGACGGGGTCTTCGTCGAAGAGAACCATTTTGGCTGTGTTGGTGCGCGTGTTCGCGCAAGTGTGGTGGTGATCCCTTGTCTGATGTTGTATGTCGTCGACTCTCTCGTCTGGTGTTTATCCAAGTCGAAACAAACGGATTTCCAAATCCAGACTAGCCGATCTTCACCACGCGGACGCAGCCGAGGCTTGAGGCATGACGTTGGACTCGACCTGGCTCTGGCTTTGAAGGCGGCAGCAGTAGCAGCAGGTAGTAGTGAAGGACATTTGTTTCCAGCACATAACACCACGTGAACAACACTAAACACAACACACTTGACCATGCCTTCTGACAGACTACCCTGTAAGCCCTCCCAACCGCAAACAGTCGCACAGCACTCCAACTCTCCCCAAGAATCCCAACCCGCCATCAACACAAAGCAAAGCCATGTCTAACACCCTCCGCCTCCCAGACGCCGCCGACGCCGAGTCCGCCCTGAAACCCGCCGAACTCGCCGTGCTGCGCTCGCAATACGAAAAAGAAGACCCGTACCCCTCCCTCCAGACAAAATTCAACTACGCCTGGGGCCTGATCAAATCCAACAAGCGCGACGAGCAGCAGCTGGGCGTGCAGCTGCTGAGCGACATTTTCCGCCAGAGCCCGGACCGCCGGCGCGAGTGCCTCTACTACCTCGCGCTGGGCCACTACAAGCTGGGCAACTACGCGGAGGCCAGGCGATACAATGACAGCTTGCTCGAGCTCGAGGAGGGGAATTTGCAGGCGCAGAGTTTGAGGGATTTGATCGAGGATAAGGTCCAGAAGGAGGGCTTGTTTGGCGTCGCGATTGTGGGTGGTTTGGCTGTTGCGGCGGGTGTGGTGGGTGGGTTGTTGGTGAGGGGGGCGCAGAGGAAGAGGTAGGAGGTGGTGGTCCTGTCTTGATGACTGGACGGGCCATGCTTGACTGGAGGATATCCAGTCGGAAAGCGTGAAAGCTTCTCTGGAGGGTATACTTGATGGATTTGTTGGTATCCGGCGTTTTGTCTTTTTCCTCAGCGGGAGCAACGATTGCACAGTGTCTGTTTCTCTTCTTCTAATCTGTATAATCTCATTTACCAGGCAAGACAACAACCAAGAACAAAAGAATTCAAAGCAAAAAAGCCCCCTCTCAACCCCAGTCAAATCACGGCATACCAGCAACAACACCCAAACTCACCCCCTCCACGCCCAACAACCTACAAGCCTCAACAGCCACATCCCTCCCCCTCTCCGCACCACCCTCCATCCCCGCCCGTCCCAAAAACGCCCTAAACCACGCCCCCTCCCCCTCCCCCTCACACTCCACCCTAACACCACAATTCCGCCCACCCCACCTCCACACCTTCAGCACCAAATGCCTATACGCCAACCTCCAAACCGCCTCCCCAAAGCACTCCCGATTCACCACCCTCACCTCCTCCACCCCGCCCAGAACCTTAAGCGTCTCGGCCAGCACATGCGCCAGCGTATGACACTGGTCCAGCTCCGCGACCTCCGCCCAGGCCGTGCCTCCCGCGTCTGGACGGCGCGGCACGAGCGTCAGCGTCTCGAGCTGCAAATCTGCTTGTCCGAAGGGCCGGCCGGCCCAGGTTTCGTTCAGAGCGCGCAGTTGCGTTATGCGTGCCGTGAGCGTGAGGTGTTTGAGCGCGCTGAGTTTCGATGGCGAGAGACAGCGCGCGTGTAGGGTGAAATTCTCGGGTAGGGCGAGCGGGGAGCGCAGGTGGAAGGGCGTCGTGCTGAGGGCGAGGAGTTGGGCTTCGTGGTGGATGAGGCGGCAGGTTAGGAGGGGGGAGAGGCGGGTGGAGGATTCTGAGGGTTGATGCTTTGGGGTATTGGGTGGATCGCAGGGGTCGGAGTCGTCGTTGAGGAGGGCCTTTGCGAGGGGGCAGGAGTCGGTTTCTAGCAGGCGTTTTGGGATCGCGTCGTTCACGGGCGGGACGAAGATGTACGCGTAGATCACGTTGCGGATTTCGGGAGGGATGGTGAGGAGGGTTAGGGTTTGGTTGTTGGGGGACATGGTGTGTTGATGTTTAGGTGTTTTGATGTTTTGACAACGAAACTACATGTACTGGTATGAAATGAGAGGTGCATTCAAAGATACATGGACATGGAGATCAACACGGTTCGATGGAAGGGACAGGACGTGAATGTTTTGAGGTGGGCAGAGAGAGTTGCGGCGATGACGATCGACCTCGATGGCTCTCGATAAGACCCTTGGCCGGTGGAAGAAGTTCGCGATAACGCATGACCTCGGCATTTTTTTTTCTGTAGGGCTGTGAGAGGTTAAACTCTCGACACTTCTCAGTGATCATGATGGGGAAAATGTATAATCAAGTCAATTTTTGCCATTGGCCTGTGGGGAAATGATGGCTCATTGCCGTTGAACTGATCAATCATCAAAACCTCAAGTTTGACTCTCAGATCCATTCAAGCTGGATATCTCAAACACCAAAACCCGACTCCGCGCTCCCAAACCATCCATCCATTCACTCATCAAGCATTTCCGAGTATTACTGAAACTCTCTATTTCTTTCCAGCATCCTCTCTCAAGCTCACAATGCGGTTGAGAATGACCTTCTCGGGCGTACTCTCCTTGTCCTCCGCAAAGAAAGCCGTTCGCAAACCCTGGAAACGCACACTGCTCTTGTCGACGGTGCCGTGCGCCTCGCCCTCCTCTTTGGGCCACGGCGCGCCCTGCTGGACGTGGTGGAAGCCACACTCGATCATCGCGTTCTGGTAGATAATCTCGCTGTCCGGGTTGACGTCGTCGTAGTACCCGCCGTTCTTCCAGTCCAACTCGTTAGGCTTGTTGGTCTTGAATAGCGAGTTGAAAATGCGAGCCTCGGCCTTGACTGGGCTCTTGTGCGCCGCGCTCTCGCCGACCCAGTGGATGCGTGCTTTGCCTGCGGGCACGTGCTCGCCGTACTCGGCCTGGATCTCTGACACCTTTCCGGTGGCTGAGTCCTTGGAGAAGCTCACCGCGCGGATGGGGTGCTGTGCGTTGAGCAAGCCGACACTCTGACCGGGAGTCAGGCGGAAGAAATCGGGGTCGTCTACTTCGCGGAAATCATCGCGGTCGATGTAGATTGTCTTGGTGAATGGCACCTTGTGCGTACCCTTGGCGGGGTCCTTAGGGTCGAAAGGCACGTCACGCTCTTCCAGGAAGTCATCGGGCAGGTTTTGGAAGGTGACCTTGATGGGGTCAAGGACCAGCATGAGACGCGGCACAGTGCGCTCGAGGTAAGTTCGCACGACGGCGTCGAGCGTGACGGTCATGATGTTTGCGCCAGCCTTGGTGACGCCGAGGTCGAGCACGAACTTCTTCAGAGCTCCAGGCGGGATACCACGCCTCCTGAGAGCCACAAGTGTGTAGAGACGAGGGTCGTCCCAATCGCGAACGATACCAGGGATCTTACGGCCAGTTCCGCTAGTGGTTGCAGGGGCACCAGCCTCAGCGCTTCCCTCCTCCTCCAGCTTGATCGCATCGACGTCGTCCGCAATTGATTCGGCCGACGCCGCTCCACCAACTGTGGTACCCTCCACAAGCATAGCAATTCTCCGCTTTGAGAGGATCGTGCCCTCAACGTTGAGACGACCATACTCCCTCTGCATCGGTCCCTTCTCCTCCGACTCTGGGACCTTGTGGTCCAGCGCCTCCAGCAACCAGTTGTATGCAGGCCTAAGCGTTTCGAATTCAGTCGTGCAAAGTGAGTGTGTGATGCCCTCGAGGCTATCGCACAAGCAGTGCGTAAACTCATATGTAGGGTAGATCTTCCATTTCAAGCCAGTCTTGTGGTGGTAGTTCTCGTCCTTGACGCGGTACGCCGCCGCATCCCAGAGCGCAGGGTTCTCCGCTCGACTCTTCAGCTTAGCCTTCTCCTTTTTAACCTCAGCCGAATCGCCTTCTTTGACCTCGTACTCCTCAGGCTTGACAGACAGATACTGCTTCATCCTCAGCAGCGCCTGACCGGCCTTGTACTTCCCGTCTCTCATGGATCTGAAGTCCTCGAGGTTGTCTTCAACGTCTCTACCCCAATGCTTGCAAACACTCCTCGGGCCATGCTCCTTTCCACCTCTGCCCTGATTGATCTCCTCACCCGAGCAGTGGCACACATACGCCTTGCCCTTCGTGATCAGCTTCTCTGCCAGGTCGTAAAGTGTGTCGAACTCGTCGCTGCTGTGTGTAATCTTGTGCGGCTTGAAGCCAAGCCATGAGACCATCTCCTTGATGCTCTCGAAGTAGCGCTCCTCCTCCTTCGCCGGGTTGGTGTCATCGAATCGCAGGTTGCACGCACCGCCGTAGCTCTTCGCAAAACCGAAGTTGACCGTGATCGCTTTGGCGTGGCCGATGTGCAGGTATCCATTGGGCTCCGGGGGGAATCGAGTGTAGACATCCTTGACCGGCTTCTCGTTGTAGACACCCTTGAGCCAGCCCTGCTTGAAGGGATCCGCGGGCTCTTTGCTTGCGGCGGGTTTGGCCTGCTCTGTGCCCTTCGAGGCTTCCTTCTTCGCTTTTGCGGCGGCCTTCTTGGCCTCCTTCTCGAGTGCTCGTTTTGACATCTTCGGCTCGCCGGTGGCCGGGTCGATCGCGGGGTCCTGGGGTTTGGGATCCGCCATGGTTGTTGGTGTTTGTTGCCCTCTGAGCGATCGAATTGCGATTAGCAACGTTGGAGAGGGTGGGAGGTAGTGATATAAGTACCGAAGAGGACTCACAAGTACGCCCCGGTAGATTTTGGTAACACTCACGGGTATATGCGAAAAATGCAATCGCAGGATTGAAAGTGGTTTTCTGGAGGCAGGCCTGAGTCAAACAATAAAGAAAGCCCGATAAGAAGCGAGACGGATTTCTGTGGCGGTGCTCCAGCCCACCAAAGCAACCCCGCGATTGACACTTGCTGCTGCTCCTGCCACCAAACGCGCGCGACTGATGAGAGCCCCTCACTTCCAGAAATGTATCACCGGGAACGTCATGCTTGAAGCTCATGTAATAAACAATTACCACGTGTAAGTGAAGTTGCCTTGTGCTTTCTCTTATAGAAAGCAATCTCTGCAAGCACATAACGTCCTTGTCCTCTCTTCCTCTCTTCACTCTCGCAATGGCTCCTCCAATCTCCCTCACCGAGATTCCCACCCTCACACTCCTCTACACAACCAGTCGCCTCTCATCCTCAGACACAACACAACCCAATGCGACAAGCACATACAACGACAAAATCTCCCTCATCCGCACCGACATCACCCGCCTCAGCACCGACGCAATCGTCAACGCCGCCAATGAATCTCTCCTAGGCGGCGGCGGAGTCGATGGCGCCATCCACCGAGCCGCCGGGCCCGAACTCGTCCAAGAATGCGACGCTCTCGACGGCTGCGCCACGGGCAGCGCGAAAATCACCGGCGCCTACGAATTGCCCTGCGAGAAAGTCATCCACGCCGTCGGCCCTGTCTACCGCACCACCAAAAAGCAGGGTCTGCATACGCAACTCCTGCAGAGCTGCTACACAACGAGTCTGGATCTTGCGGCACAGCATGGTTGCAAGAGTATCGCTTTCAGTGCGCTGAGTACGGGCGTGTACGGCTATCCGAGCGAAGAGGCTGCTGAAGCGGCGATTTCGGCTGTGAAAGGGTGGTTGGATGCGGATGGGGAGAGGAGCGGGAAGATTGATAGGATCGTTTTTTGCAGCTTCTTGGAGAAGGACGAGAAAGCGTATGAGAAGTTCATCCCGTGAGTTAAAGGCAACATTTGAAAGGATGAGGTATTAGAATTGTGCAGCTGACTGTTCTCAGGCAATTCTTCCCACCCGGTTTTGATAAGCCAGACGAAGAAGTCGGCGCAGATGAGACAACAGGCTCGAAAAACAGTGAGACACCAGATCTGCCTGATGTCCCATCTCAAGAACCATCCGATGCTGGGGAGCCTGATGCCAAAAAGCGCAAGACCAGCGGCGGAGACGACACGGCTGAGGTGACTAAAGCAAAGGAGGACTGATTTGGTCTGAGAGAGGCTCTTAATGGAAAGTCATCCTTGTTAGCGATTGAGTGTTGAAGCAAACAACCGAGCATGAGATACCCCACTTGAGAATGGCTCGTACGTATGTGTACTAATATCATTACCTTCTTGACCGACCGATGCGTGCGTTCAACCCATCAAGTCCGTGTGTGTGTTTTGTTAGGTAATGTTTCTTGCAAGTTGATCTGCTCTTTACATCTACTTCGCCTCACCTCATGCGAGAAATGAAGCGTTCAAGGGGGCGATCTGCCAAAGGTTTGCCACAAATAACGATCCTTTGCGCGAATCATCTTCCAAAAGCAGATTCGACTTGTGTTTCGAAACTTGCTTTGCAAAGTACTGAAATTGTTTAGTACGGAGGAAAATAGATATGGTCGGATCGTAGACGCTGTGAAAGTAGAGGGTGAGGTGAACGAATGCTTGGCGTGGACCGGACTTCAGCCTCCAGGCAGCGCAGCGCGTTGTCGCGTTTCGCTTCAACAGCCAGACAAACCATCCGCCACATTCCACCACATACCAACATTATATAACATGGGCTGAAAACACAACACAATGGCCACAATAAGGGCCATAGAAGGACGCTCAGTCCACCAAATCCAATCTGGCCAAGTGATTGTCGACCTCAATTCAGTCGTCAAGGAACTAGTCGAGAACAGCCTGGACGCTGCAGCCACCTCGATCGAAGTTCGCTTCAAAAATCAGGGACTGGACTCGATAGAGGTATCAGACAATGGCAAAGGCATTTCGCCTGACGACTATGAGACTATTGCTTTGAAGCATTACACATCCAAACTCTCGAGTTATGAGGACCTCACTTCCCTGGAGACTTTCGGCTTTCGAGGTGAAGCTTTGTCATCTTTATGCGCATTATCAAAATTTCACATCATCACGGCACGAGCTGAGGATGGTGCTGTCGGAAAACGTCTGGAGTTCGAGACTTCAGGGAAGCTCAAGGGGACGAGTGTCGTTGCAGCTCAGAGGGGCACGACGGTTGTTGTTGAGAACCTCTTCCAGGCCCTACCGGTTCGTCGTAAGGAGCTCGAGAAGAACATCAAGCGGGAATACGGCAAAGTCACCACTCTGTTGAATTCTTACGCTTGCATCAGTGTTGGCGTGAGATACGCGGTGAGCAATCAGATGCCCAAAGGCAAGAAGGTTGTCGTTTTCTCGACCAAAACCAATACCACCACCAAGGAGAATATCGTCAACGTCTTCGGGGCAAAGACGCTTCTAGCGCTGGTCAGTCTAGATCTCAAGCTTGACATGGAACCAAGCAAAGGGCCTTCCACGCAAACTGTCAAAAATTGGTCCACCCAGCCCGCAGACCGCTCCAACCAGGTCTTGATTCAAGGGCACATCTCAAAGCCAGTCTTTGGGGAAGGACGACAAGCACCCGATCGCCAGATGTTCTTCGTCAACTCACGCCCATGTGGACTGCCTCAGGTTTCGAAGGCCTTCAACGAGGTCTACAAGTCTTTCAACGTCTCGCAGTCACCGTTTATCTTCGCAAATTTGATTATGGATACCAATGCTTACGATGTCAACGTTTCGCCTGACAAGAGGACTATCATGCTGCACGACCAAGCGGCATTACTTGATAGTCTCAAGTCCGCTCTGACTGAGATGTTCGAGCATACGGATCATACTGTGCCGCAGTCGACTTTGCCAAATCGGAAATTACCTTCGTTTCAGCCGCTTACTCTCTCCAAACAACCGTCTACTGGGCCTTTTCTTGAAGAGAACGAAGAGGACAGCGAAGCTGAAGAGGGCAGAGTAGAACGGCAAGATGAGGACACAAGTCTCGGCAGACCAAATGCAGTTACAGGAGCTCGTCGAAGCTCAAGCCATAGATCAGATGCTTCACCAGCAGGCCTGATCGAAAGCTGGGCAGGTCGCGATAGCGAATTGCGTAAAGAAAAAACAGCCCCTCAGCGACGGTCGTCGAAGGGGAAGCAGGGTGTTGCGGGCTTTATGCGCAACGATGGGGATATAAGTCTCCCCACGGGCCGCAATAATCTACAGCAAGAGGCTGAAAAAGACAGTGATGATGATGACGACGCTTCGGTCGAAGTCGACAGCAATCTCCCAAACCACACCCGCACACAACCACAAGCGATCGACACAGCCGATCCAATGAGCACTCCGTTTGATGATCTCTTCTCTCAGAGACCACCCACTATTCCTAAAAGGGTTCAGGATTTCAACACGTTCATGGATCAGGCGCGAGAAGGCGAACATATGCCAAACAATGCCCGTGGAAGCGACGAAACCCAGGAACTCGACGATGAAGCATCCGCGAGCCACCCGCAGGAACCACAGATACCAGCAGTAGCACCTAGCAGTCAGAAGTCGACACCAGGACCGGTGGCAAACGCCTTTGATAGGATGCGACCAAAGCGTACACCATTGCAGACTGCAGAAATCACGGTTGGCAACCAGACGACCACGACCGTCATAGGGAGTGCTCCCATGTACAAGAAGCGAAAAATTCATGAACCAAAAAACTCGCAGGCCATAGCAGGGTTCGGTTATTCGCCGCTGCTTGCTCGTGGTCTTCGCAATTTTGCTGCGCCTGGGTCGCAAATTGGTGATGATGACAGCGGAACCCAAGCCGATTCCTCACAGCCTTCGCATTTGGGTGGCGACGTATCTGAGGAGGAGGGCAGTGGATCGGAAGAGGAAGAAGAGCAAGAAGAGCAGCCATCTGAGAATGATGAGGACCTCGACATGGCCGACGAGGACAAAGTCCCACAAGATCCCGCTCCGAGAAGGCACCTGAATCGGCATACTTCTGATTTAAATGCCCCCATCCTAGTCCCTCAAGATGAAGACGAATCAGACGAAGAATATCTTGATGAGGACGAGAAGAAGATCAGAGAAGACGCAAGAGTTGCCAAGCTCATACAAGAAGCTGAGAATGCAGCCGCAGTACCTACGTCCCAAAATCTCCAACGAGCATCACAAGTGTTGAAACACTCACACGGGCGGAAAGACTCGACGCTTCAACTGTGTTGCACACTACACCCGTCAATCGACGAGATCAAGCTGCAGACACTCGCAGCTACAACCACCACCACACCCTCTACAGCATCCGAGCCCTGCCGCTCCAACGCTCTCATCAAAGACGACCTAGACAGCGCGCAAGCCGAGAACAAACTCTCCCTGACCGTGACCAAAGCCGACTTCGCCCGAATGCGCATCATCGGACAATTCAACCTAGGATTCATCCTCGCCGTGCGCCCCGCCTCGCACGACCAGGACCAAGACGAACTCTTCATCATCGACCAACACGCCGCGGACGAGAAGTACAACTATGAGCGCTTCCGGCGCACAACCACCCTGCAAAGCCAACGGCTCGTCCACCCGAAACTCCTTGACCTCACCGCCGTCGAGCAGGAAGTCGTGCTCAACCACTCCGAAGCCCTGAAAGCGAACGGCTTCGAAGTCGAAATCACAACTTCCACCTCCTCTCCACCCGCCGACCCCACCAACCCAGAAGCCTCCACCCTCGAAACCGAAACCCGCACCTGCCGCCTCCTCACCCTCCCAACCTCACATACCACGACCTTCGATCTCTCCGATCTGTCCGAGCTCCTCTACCTCCTATCCGACACACCCACACCCACCAACCCCAACCCCTCCTCTTCCAACCAACTAACAGCGCGCCACATCCCCCGCCCGCGCAAAGTCCAACGCATCCTCGCCATGCGCGCCTGCCGCAGCAGCATCATGGTGGGCAAAACGCTGACGCTGAAGCAAATGGAGCGCGTGGTGCGGCACATGGGGGAGATGGAGAAGCCGTGGAATTGCCCGCACGGCAGGCCGACGATGAGGCATTTGGTTGGGTTGGGGGCGTGGGAGGGGTGGAGGGAGGGGTTGTTGGTTGGTGATAGTTTTAGTGGTGTTGGTGGTGAGGACGGGGAGGGGGGGACGGATTGGAAGGGGTGGCTTGCTGGACGGGGATGATAACCAAAAGGAGCGGGGGGTTGGGGAGTGATCGGAAGGGTGTGAATGTGAGATTGCGGTGTTAAATTCTTTTCTTAAAAGCAAGACCCGGTAGTCGATCTCAGACTTAGCGATGTAGGTATCAAGGTAATAAAGCGACGGGGAAAAAAAAGTTCAAAGCGAAAAAACAGAAAGGACCTCCCAAGCAAATAGATCTCCACCCAAAAAAGGAAAAGCCAAAAAGAACGCCCGCCTTCGAAAAAGCCATTTCTGTACAATCATCCCTCCACACCAACACCAAGCACCGGCCCACCGTCGACTTTTCTCAAAAAGTCTCTCACACGTCCAACATCGCCTTGACTCTCGATCCCTCCGCCCCTCTCGCTCTCCACAGCCGCCAGCAAGTTCGGCAGCGCCTCCTCGACTTTATCTTCGTCGACTTGTGTGCACAAGCTGACAACACGCCTGTACAGACCCTCGAGTTCGCTGCTGCGGTTGCGGAGTTCGTTGGCTTGGTCTTGAAGTTGCGCGTTGTTTGAGCTGTAGGCGTGGATGCGCGCGCGGAGGTCTGAGGGGGCGGGGAGTGCGGAGGTGAAGAGCGAGTGTTGGCCGGGCTCCACGGGTGAGTCTTCTGAGGGTATGCTTGGGAGGATAGAAGAGAGGTCTTCGGAGAGCAGAGCGGAGTCTGCGGCTCCGAGGTCGATGGTGCCGTTCTGTACTTGCTGCAGAATTTCGGGTTGGGCTCTGGCTCGTTTTTCGTCCAGGATGCGTCTGAGGTTGGCGATTTTGGCTTGCTTCTCGCTTCGGAGTTTGATTCTCGCTTGCGTTTCTTGCAAGCGTTCGAGTTCGGCCTTTTGGACTGCGCTGAATTCTTGGATTTGCTCGTTCAGTCGGTCTATTTGCTCGGTTCTTTGAGTGAGTAACTCTTTGTGCGATGCAAGGTTCTGTGTAAGCATCGATGTGAGTGCTGTGAAATTGTCAATGTTAATATTACAAGGAAGGACGTTCGGGGAACCCACATGAGACTATGTCTTGGCTCAGGTCCTCAGTCTGACTTGATGGCACGGGCGCCGCATCCTCACTTACTTCGCCTTCTGCTTGCGAAGCAGGGGCTTGTTGAGTGCTCTGCTGCGATGCCATACCGTTGGCCAAAAGACCCTCGCCAGACTCAGAACCAATCCCAAAATCTTTTGCGCTGACGCCCTTGTTATTCGCCAAACCCGGGTCGGCGTGAATTTCGAGCAATTGCTGGATGATGCTGCGGTTTCCAATGCGAGCTACCAGGTTGAGAGCCGTGTTGCCAGCCTTGTCCTTGGCGTTAACAATGTGAGACAAGAATCGCACCAGGCTTACAGCGCCCTTGGAGCCGTTGAGAGTGGGAGCATCGCCTGACTCTTGCTTTAGATCATCGCCATTGGCTTGTTGTGAGGCCATGCTAGCAACCGCTGCAGCTGCCGATGTGGCGGATGTGTTTATTGAAGAGTTAGGTTGGGTTCCCACCCGGACCAAGAACTCTAGCAGCGCCTCGAGGTAGTACTTGCTGCTAGGCGCCCTTCCTTTGATGCCAGAGGACACGGCGATGTGGTGTAGCACAGTGCGGCCCTGAATATCTCGGACCTCGATCAAGGGACTCAGCAGCTCAAGCAAATCAGGGAAGCAAGAGTGTTCCCAGCAATTGTTGACAATAACCGCCGAAATCAGAGGACTTTGGCCTGCAGCATTTCCACGCCAGATGTTAGCTCCCTTGCGCAGTAGTAATTTTAGCAAAGGCACCTTCGCCAGAGTAGCAGCCCAATGGAGGGCACTATTCGATGAGTGGTCAAGAGGCATGTTGAACTCTTCTCCAGAAAGTTGCAAGATCGCCGGATGCGTGCTATAGTCCGTTCGGCCTGCGTCTGCGAAAAGATCTAGGATGAGATTCAGTTTCTCCGTCTGTTTATCGGTATTCGGAGCTGGTAAAGGAGGCATCGCCGTATCGCTCCCGGCGTTCGCGAACTCTTGCGATAAGGTGGTTTCGTATAAGAAGCTTTCGTTGGGTTCCGTGGGTGTCATGGATCTCATCGAGGTGTCCAGAGGCAGTGCTGGTGGTCCCATGCCGTCCTGACTGTCCATCCGCTTTCGCTTCCTAGGCGGTTCGTGTACGCCGTTTAATTGTGTGTTATATCCAGAGTCAGGTTTGGTATCGTTGTCGAAGCTGTATTGCGACGTCATGCTCTGCTGGCTGCCACCCGGGAAGCCTTCTTGTTGCGATGGGTGTCTGCTGGCTTGCCTCTGTGCACTGCCTGGTCTTGGAACCGGAGAATTCAACCTTGCGGCTTTGTTCATAGCTGCGAGCGCGACAGACGTTGAAGGCGAGATGTTCGAAAAGAAGGTTCCATTTGTTGATGATCCACGATTTGACGATGGATCCAGATGGTGGTTGTTGTAAAAGCGTTTTCGGTTGGCAGCCATTGCCTGTTCCTTGGTTGGAGTATCTTGGCCTTGGCCGCCAGAACCGTCGGCAGAAACATCGTAATCGAGCAAAGGTCTCAAGAGCTCCTCTACAGCGTACTGGCGACAAAATTCTCTCCCTCTCTTGTAGCTGATCCAAGTGCCTTGATACTTTCCGTACCCGCCCTGGACCTTCTCGTGCTCGCCAGTCAGAATTTCCTTTTCGAGAACTTTTGTGCGTTTGCCTTTGTCGACTCCTGCGACCTTCAAGATCTGGGTAGCATTGAGCCAGCCATCGCTACGGCGGCGCATGCAAGCGACGCCTTGGACTTCCATCTCGTAGACATGTACTCCGGAGTAGACGGCCTGCGAAAGCATGAATTAGTAAAACGTAATCATAATACAAGACAAGGCTCCTCTCCACCCACCGTATATATCTGAGGCTTGCCATTGGGATTCCGATTGCCTCCATGGCCGTCGCCGAAACTCCTCGCATAGCCCGGATTGGAGATTGGGCCGTTCGGAAAGCTCTGGCTGTAGGCGTGTTGCGCGGGAGGAGGCGCATGAGGGTGCGCATGTGGGCTACCGTCGTAAGGCATGTTGAAGCTCTGGGAGAAGCCAGTGGGCATGCCATGGGCCGGCGCATGGGGATGGTTGCGTTGCGGCGAGGCGTGAGGAGGAACGAAGGACTGTTGCGGGGTCATGACGGCGAGGTTGGCCATGCGGCGGCCGAGCGCAGGTGGAGGTGGTGGCAGTGGGAGAGGGCGACGCAAGGAGATGTCATACGCCTGCTGCTGCTATACTGCTTGAGGACGTGGGCGCATATGGGAAAAAGAGGTCGGTGCATCAATTTGTCGGACGGCGCGAGTCGACGCGTGACGCGTGAGAGGGCGGACTTGGAGATGAGACAAGAGGTCGTTGCCGGTGGATGAGCCTCAGGCAGGAGTGACCCACCTTCTCCGCACTTTCGAGCCGAACGGGCCGCTGCCTTAGCCTGCTTGATTCGAGTGTAGTCCAACTGTCGCGGCGAGGGAGGAGGCAGTTTGAAGGAAATATTGTACCTACGGCTTGCTTTTGGACTCTCGTCTCCCAGCTCCAACTTCGCTAACAAGCTGCAACCAGGAGTTCATGCCACCACGACTGCTGCCAGGGCCGTCGTACACTCTCAGGCAACGACCCCTGTCGGCATGCATTTCACTGCCGCCATCATGGACTCCATCCCTGGTCAATAGCAACATCTCTGGGAAATTGAAAGTCTCAAAACGACATAAACAGACCGATGCCTCTTCTTCGCAGCAAAACGATGATGGCCGTTTTTTGGATCCAGATGCCGGCAATGTTTTGGATCCAGACGAATTCCATCGGACCGCCAGTCGACACGTCCTCCGCGGCATCTTGAGGGAATGCACCTACCTGCCAGACCCCTTCGTCGCAACATGGATACGGCAGCATGCAATGGAACGCTTCCGGACCTACGACTATAGGATTTTCAAAAATCGCGATGATCCGGAATTCAAGAAGAGATTGGAGACTGTGCGCCGAAAGAGCCGCCAGGCCTTATATCAGCTTCGTCGCGCCAACGAGGGAGACAGGAAGATGATGCTGAAGGCTCTGTCTATGGGATATGGAAGGATTGGAAAGCGGAGGAGGGATCTCATGAAGCCGCTGTTCCCAGTCGAACTCCAGCAAGATGAACAGGATACCCTCGCCGGCAACGAGGAGGAAACGGACCAATTACTGATGGGTGCACCTGAACCTAGCAAACGCGTCAGCAATGATGCTAGGAACAAAAAGCAGTCCGCGAAAGATGATGCAGTTGGCCCAGTAAAGGCGCAAATCAAGGAAGCCATGGACAACCTGCCGAGACCCCTCCACGCATTGTTGAAGAGCCAGATAGAGTCATCCCCACCGAGCATTGCCAGACGAAACCCTCGCAGATTGGGACTGGAATTACCAGAGCTGAACGCATGGCATAAACCAATGCCTCAATCACGGGTCAAGAACAAGCTCAAGGAATGGTACGCGAATCTACTGTCTACGGTACAACCGCCACTTCCGGATAAAGAGTGGTACGACCTTCGCGATCTGGCTCTTCGCAAAAAGACCGGGAAATTGCCAATCTCCAGACGCAAGCAGCTCACACCTCCGCCTTCGGTACTCGAGATGGTGGTCAAGCGTGGCAAGTTACCTGCCGACATGTTTCGCAAAGGCCACGCCCACCACGTGACGCCACGCTTTATGCAGAGGGTTTGGATAGACGTCTTTTCACAATGTCCGCTGATGAAGTACGATTCTTCAACACAAAAGTGGACTGTTACTTGGGGACACCATGCCCTTACTGATAGTCGTTTCGAGGCCAATGCCGACGCCGATTCCGCAACAGACGAAGGTGCGAATACGAAGACTGGATAATTGGCCTGAGCACGCTTTGTCTCTACATTTATTGTCTACACAACACTCGCAACACTTGGTCTGTGTTGTTACTCTTGTGTTGATCAGAGATGAAAGGGACGAAAGATCCTCAAACACGGCTAAACGCGGCTAGATCCACACAGCCAATGGCGGGGCTGTCGACTAAACTCATCAGCGCCGCCTGACCTCGCCAGGCCAGATCGAATCCAACGATTCTGTGACAAAACGCCCCACTCTATCCAAACCTACGCCCTTCAAGTACAACAACAGGATTATATATATAGAGAGGTCTCTGGGTGACTTCCTGCGCGAACCCAAGACCATACAACAAATCCAACAAGACCGACAACCAAACCGCATAGCAACTCATCTTCGTCACCATACAACATGGCAGACCGACCTATCATAAGCCACGCGACAAAGGAAGACGTGAAAGAAATCCTGGCCATGATCCGCGAACTGGCCGAGTACGAACAGGAGCTCTCCTCCGTCGAAGCGACCGAAGAATCCCTCATCCGCACCCTCTCCCTCGCCCCCTCCGGCACAACCACACACACCAACCCAGGACACGCCAAATGCCTGATGCTCCGCCTCCCCGCCTCTCCCTCAAACGCAAGCGACAAGCCCGAAGCCGTCGCCGGCATGGCGCTGTACTTCCACAACTACAGCACGTGGAACGGCAAGCAAGGCATCTACCTCGAAGACTTGTTCGTGCGACCACAGTACAGAAAGAGAGGGTACGGGAAGATCCTGATACAGGCGCTGGCGCGGGAGAATTTGCTGCAGGATGGTGGGAGGTTGGAGTGGAGCTGTTTGGATTGGAACGAGCCCAGTTTGCAATTCTACCGCTCTCTGGGCGCTGTGGAGATGAAGGGTTGGACGAAGTTGAGAGTTGACGGTGAGGCATTGAAGAAATTGGCCTGTGCCGATGTGCCGGCTATCTCTGGGCAGGCGCCGAGATGATGGACATTGGATGTATGATTAGTTGATTTCGAAGGCTTGGGCTTGCGGTCATTCTGTGAGTCCATTTGTATACATATGTGCTTCATGCTGCGTTGAGCTTCCCGAGTGTGCATCTGTCCCAACCCAAAGGCCAGCATTAAGAAAGCATACTACCCATCCATGTGTCCAGTCATATACACGTGTCCGTGTTCAATTCCCCCATCACAACTTGGCATCCTTCTCCTTCGCCAATTCAATCACCAATTTCCCAAACTGCTTGCCAGCCTTCATGTCCTCGAACAGCGAATCGATGCCTTCCAGATTCTCCAACCCGCCGCTCACGGACCTCGACACGATCGGTTTGAGCTTCTTCTCCTCCACGAACTTGACCATGTCGGCGAACTCCTTGCGCGAACCCATCGTCGACCCGCGCACTTCGATGTTCTTCAGCACCGCCGCCATGGACAAGGGCATGGTGGGGGAAGTCGTCATGCCGTAGACTGTGATGACGCCGCCGGGCTAGAAAGAAGTCAGTAAACACAACCAAATCAACAGCATCAAGCAAAAAACTCACCCTAAGCAATTTCGCCCCCATAGCCACAACATCCCCGCCCGCCCCATCAATAATCGCATCCAACCACTTCCTGCCCTCCGGCAACATGTCCTTCAAGTTCTTATCCCACCCTTTCTCCCTATAACTCACCCCGCCCTTAGCACCCATGCTCTTCGCCCTCTCAATCTTCTCGCCACTCCCGGACGTGACGTAAACATTCGCCCCCGCCGCGACCGCAAACAGCAGCGCCATAATCGCCACCCCGCCCCCAATCCCCGTGATGAGCACGTTGCGACCTGGCTTCGCATTCCCGCTCTTCACCATCGTCGCTCTCCAGGCCGTAAGACCAGTCAAAGGCAACGCGGCCGCTTCGACAGGCGTCAAATGCGCCGGCGCGCCCTCCAACTCCCCCGCGTCAATCGTCACGCTCTCCCCCAGCGTTCCGAGCGGATTCATCTTCGTCCCGCCCAGAATCGCATACCCTTTGGGATCTTCGGGACCCTCCGGGTCGTCTTTCCAGCCACTTCCGGGGTTGAGAATCACACGCTTGCCCTGCCATGCTTGCGCGGTTGGAGAGCTGCCGGTGGAAACTACGACGCCCGCGCCGTCGGCGAGCAGGGGCACGCCGAAGGTCGTGCCGGGGTAGAGGTGTTGGCGCAGGAAGAGGTCGCGGTGGTTGAGGGCCGCGGCGGAGATTTGGACGACGACTTCGTTTTCCTTGGGGGGCGAGGAGGGGATGCTGATGGGGTCGAGGGGGTAGTAGACTTGGCCCGGTTTGCCGTCGATTTTGCGGATGGAGATTGCTTTGGGCATATTTTTTTGGGTTGGTTTTGTCGTCTTGATGTGGTAGGTTTGATGCGGTGTTCAATTGATGTGAGAACTGCGGTATCGTGCTTGATGAGTGGGGTTGAGAATCAGAAATACTATCTACTCGCGAACGATGCAGCTTGACAATTGGGAAAGGGCAGGTTCGTTTAATAAACCACATGCACTTTTCGATAATACCGGACCGACGTCACAGCCGAGGTGTTTTCATCACCCTCCACAGAGAAGAGAGAGGGCTATTGCTCCACTCATCCTGGGGAGAAAGCGGGGACGTCGACGGCTGGCTCCCGGACCGGAGGACGGATGGAAAGTAACCTACCTCCTACTAACAAGATCCTCACACATGACGACAACGTGTATTGAATGAATTGATGGAATCGATCGTGATACATAGCAATGACCAGAAGGCGAGGACGAAAAGCGTACTTGATATGATCTTAACAGAGACGCCTCATCATTCTGATCGCCGCGCAGATATCGATCGCCTGCAAGTAATAATACTTGCCGGAAGTTGCAGCTGCAGCTGCGCGACTGACGAGGCAGATTCGTTCGGGGTACTGGTTGAGAATGCGATCTAAATGAAAACGAGACAAGGCATAAGACGTCAATGTCGATCTTCCTGATGCAAAACAATCGAATCCTTGATATATGTACGAAAAACAGAGCTCTCTCCCTCTCTCCCCCCAAGACCTAGAAGAAAAAGCACAGAGGGTATCGTAAGCAAGCCGTATTACCCGAAACGACGGCCGTGTCGTTTCAAACTCCCACAAGATATCAAAATCAAAGAAACCCACCAATCTCCCCACCCGAGCCCTTATGCCCATCGACCCCGTTCCCCAAACCCTCTGAATGATTCTGATGGTGAGTAACGCTAAGTTTCCTCGGTTTCCTCAGCGCAGACTTCCCACCCTCACTGCCCGCGACCACCGACGCCTCATCATTTGAGCGCACGCCATTTGAATGCTTGTGAACATGATCATTACCCTTCGTACTCGCGTGATTAAGCTGCTTGACGATCGAATTAAACCTGTCATCCGGCAATTTCCTGGGACTGATGAAGCTATCCGCGACGCTGGCGCTGTTCATGCGTCGGGAAGCTTCTTTCGCGGAGGAGAGATTTGGGCCTCCGTTGGCGAAGCGGGAGGGATTTCGAGTCGATTCTGGAGAACCGCTCGAGGCGTGCACGCCGTTGGCCGTGGGCTGTTTGCGCGGGGTGCTTTTGGCGAGGGAGGGGGAGGGAGGGTTGATTCTGACTTTGCGCGGGGTGCGCGGTGGCGGATGTTGTTGCTGAGGATTTCGAATGTCCACGGACATTCGCGATGAGGTGATTCGGCGCATCATTCCTTCCGTTTCACACTGTGAGTATTCAATATTTATGTAGCTTTTTGGGTTGAGCAGGGGATAGCGTCGAATGACGACTCACCTTTTGCTTTGCCTTTCGAGTGGCATTTGCGTCCGTCTCTGTGGTCGTGATATTCGCACACGTCGCCCTCCGTGGGATCGTCGAAGAGCATTCCGCCCGACAACGAACGGATCGAATTCACCATTTCCACGGCGAAATCGGCATTGTTTTCGAAACACTTGCGATAGCTGTCCGCGTCCTTGTCGACTTCGGGGTCCATGATTTGCCTCGCCGCGATGTTCGTCATCAATTTTCGAAAAGGCGATCCGGCAGGAGAGGCGCGGTAGATGTCGTTGATCTCATCCGGATCGGGAACCAATTGCGCCGCGTTCAATTCCCGTCGATACCGGTCCATGGCCATGTTCTTCAACAGCGCCATGTCGAACTTGTCGCAAAGCACGTAGAGCTTATGGCACGCGACGGCATGCTCGTACTTCTCCATATCCGTCATGCCCGAAGCGTCCTCCAGCGAGCCCTGATAGAGCCATTTAACAAGCAACTCAAATCCTCTCGGATCATCATCCGGCAGTTCCAGTTCGTTGGCGGCGCCGTCTGTTCCAGCACCAACACCACCCTTGCCTTTCCTCGGCACCTCGTGGCCCACGAACTCGGTCTCGAAATACGACGAGTGGTGACAGAGCAGGTTGCGGTGCAGGCTCCAGTGGCGGCGCTCGGGTCCCACGAAGATGTCGACGGTCGGGCCGGCGAGGAGTCTTTTGCGCAGCGTCTTAGCTTCCGAGCTCTCTTTCTGCCCGTCCACCACCTCGCCCGCGCCAATGGCGAACCACAAGTGCGAGCGCGCCGGCGAGCCGATGAACGCGCTCATTGTGCGAAAAGCGCGCGCGGACGCGACGGGGGGACTTGTTGGGTGGTGGGCGAGGAGGTGGTGGTGGAGGTTGCGGGAATGAAAGGGAACAAGACGTACTCGGCAAAGAAGGGAGCGCTGGCGTCGCGGATGCTCGACCTCGCCATGCGCGGACCCGGCGAGACAAGGACGGGCTGGTTGTCAGGGTAGGCGAAATCGCGCGAGTAGACGGGGGGTGGTTGAGAAGGAGGAGGATCTGTCGCTTTGCGCCGGGAGTCGTGGGAGGAGAACGAGGGTTTGGTCCGACTACCCATCAGGTCGGGGCGTTGGGGTGGGAATATCCTACATGTACACAATGGAAGCAAGGGCGCATGGTGGAATGTGGGCGGGAATGCGACGATGCTTATTATTATACCGAATCGCCGCGTGAAAAGATCGAGATGAGACAGGTCTCGAAGTCTGTGGGAGAGCTCGCAGATGACGTCTCAAAAAACGGTCTTGCATTTGGACTTCGACATTTCATGTGCATGTGAACATCCTAAATCCTCGTCCTGAAAAACAATAACAACATGATTATTCAGTTTTCTAGCATTAACCTTTGACATTGGAGGTTTCATTGCGAACGATTGGCATCTTCGTTATTTTCTATACATTTCTTATGTGCGAAAATACATAGGTACTTCGTCAACTCGCCAACAACGCCTAGGCCAACCGTTGTGATTGCATGCATCAACCCGGGGTGGTCACAGTCCGGGAAAAGAAAAAAAAAAAAAAAAAAGCATGAATCGTAGGCGATGTGCTCACGCCAATGCCCATAAGAATGGAATTCAGGGGGTAAAGGAAAGGTAAGATCTGATATTCACATCATCATCGTTAAGAGTCCCAGTCCACGAAGACACATCAAAACGAGTATAAAGCCAACCCTCACCCGAAAACACAAGACGTAAACGCTCCACCCCTCCACGCAGTGCAAATGCAAACGCCCCAAACACCTCCCCGCAAGTAAACAACACCTCACATCACATATCCCTCATCAGCTCCGCAAGCGTCAAAGGCTTCCTGACAGCATTGCTGAACCCCTCATGATACGTGACCCAAACTCTCCCCTCCAGCTCTCCCGCCTGCTTCCTCTTCCTCCTCTCCTCGCCCGCCTCGATTTCGTTCTGCGACTTATCGACCTCGACCACACGCCCAAAGAAATCCTTCACAACCTTCGTCCGCTTCCCGCCGACCCCCCCGTCGCCCTCGCCCATACTCGTCCCACTCCGCTTAAGCTGCGGCGCCGCCGCCGCCGCACCAGCAGGCAAACGCTCCAGACGCGCGAGCTCGGCGCGCCGCTGCTCTTCCTTGCGGAACTCCTGCTCGAGGACTTGGCGCACAGCGAAGCGCGTCGACTTCCCGCCCGCGACGCCAAACCCGGCACCGCCCGTGGCGAAAGTGCCCAGCTCGTCCAGCGCGGGTTCCATGCGGTACACCCAGCTGGCGCCCTGCTGTGGACCCGGGCCGTCTGTGTCCATGGGTGAGACGCGAGTGCGATCGAAGCGAACACCGGAGGCGCGCATGGCTGTGACGGCGCGGGCGACGAGGGCGAGTTCGGAGGATTTGCGCACCGCGGCGGTGGAGTTGTTGCTGCCGCTGCCGGTTATGAGGGTGGGGTTGACGCCGGGGGAGAGGAGGCGGAGGAGGTAGGGGAGTAGGTCGGTGGCGAGCGAGGCGGGAGAGGTGAAGCTGCGGGATAGCGAGGGGGAGAGGGCTGAGGCGAGGGAGTGGAGGGTTGCGTTGTTGGTTTTTTGCACTTCTGAGGCGGCGAAAGGCGCGGAAGACGTAGCAAATGGATGAGGCGCAGGGCCGTCGTCGTCTGGAAGCTGTTGAGGCTGCGCCCAGGCACGAGTTTGTGAGGCGAAGAGGTGGTGGAAACCAAGGATTGGTGTAGAAAGGTAGGGTGCGAGCTCCCACTCGCTACTTGAGAAGACGGCGGATGAGAGGTTGTCGTGGAAATTGAGCCATTCGTACGCTGCATCGGGTTTCGAAAGGTAGGTGTCGTCTTGGAAGGGATGGGTTGGATATGCAGAGAAGGCATCCGTCATGATGCGATCCGTATCGCCATTGGTATCGATGAGTTCCCGTAGGCGAGAGGTAGCGGTACGTTTGAGTGATTCGGCGACGCCCTTGATACCAGTGTTACCGCCGTGCAGATGCTGCGGTGTTTCAACATTTGTCGATTTGGGGAATCCAGCACCCTCGCGGAAGACGCGTTCTACGATGTCTCTGGGACCACCTCGTCCAACGCCTCGCGCGGCGCCGCCACCGTGGCCAAGGTCGGAGATGATGTGTTCTTCAACCCAACGGCGAGTTAGTCTGGCGTCTCCGTTGAGCTCATTCATGGCGCGCAGCTTGCCAGCTACCCATTCGCCCACTACCATAATACCACGCATGTCACCTTCGCCCGAGCCACTTCCTGATCGATCTTCCTTGCGATTGCTGACACCCCAGGCAGCCTCGCAAAGTCGTCGAACACCATCACTGTCGCAGGGAACGCCTTCTTTCTGGAAGATGTCCTGCATGCGTGATGCGATCGTCTGGAGTGGCGGCTTCTTGACGTGGATGATCTCAGCCAACGAGCTCTGCCTCAGTGGTCGGAGAGAAGGATGGTAGACGTCGTTGCAGATCAGAATCATCGGCCTGAGCATGCGAAATCGATCGCCCTTCTTTTTCTTAGCCGGTGCTTGTGACATCGTGTTCAGCGCTTGTGAGTTCTTCTGATCCAGCAGGATGAGATCGATCAAAGCCTTGACAAAGCCTCCCTCGCCGCCACTTCCACTCCCACCAACCACACCGTCGACCTCATCGACAATGACACAAACCGGCTTGCCAGCCTTTCGCACCTTGCCATTGTCGGTTTTTGCATCCACGCCTCTCACGTTCTCCGTTCCAACCATATCTCTGATCCTCCCCTTGACCACATTGCTACTCCTCTCGTCGCTAGCATTGATCTCCTGTGCCTCATACCCCGCCTGTCGCGCACAAACATGCGCCAGAGTCGTCTTACCCAAACCAGGGGGTCCAGTCAACATCAAAATCTTTCTGTGCGCTTTCTCCTGGAAGTCCCGCTCCTGTCCCCCTTTCGCCTTTTTGGGTCGGTAAGACCCAGGAAATACGATCTCGTCCCACCTCTTCAACCAGTGCATCACAGCCCTGTGCGTTCTCTCGTCTCCAACCAAGTCCGTGAACTTGCGAGCGCGGTATTTCTCGGTCCAGAGTAGCGCGGGTTTCCCAGGGGCCTTTTCCGCGGGTGGTGTGGGAAGCTCAGCGGGAGGCTTGGGGAGCTCATCTTCAGCCTGCGCTTCTTTCAGCAAGTGGTGAATGTCGATGCCGTAGTATACACGCTGTGCTTTGGCGGGTCTGTTGAGGGTGCTTTGTCCTAGGTCGATGTCGGCGAAGCTGCGTTTTTTGTTTGAAGGGCTGAGAGGCGGTGATGAAGGCATGGTGGTCATTTGGACGGGTGAGCTCGGGATCTCGCCCGGCTCGCTGCGAAAGATGTCTGGTATTTGCCAAACGCGGTGTTGGACCACCGTCTTGTTTTGCTTGCTTTCGCGCTGGCAGACGGTTTGTAGGTCGTGCAGGGCGTCGAGCTCGTCGGAGAAATTGTCTGACTGAGTGGGAGTGGGAAGGGCGATGTCGTTCAGGTCGGGTATTTCATCATCTAACAGAGTCATGAGAGGGAGTTGCGCTCATCTTCAATGGCGTGAAGTGATATCGAAAGTCGACCACTGCCCTTCGCGTCGCGCAGCCAATTTGGACATGGCGCGTACAGTCGACCGTAAAGCTACTGTAAGTGCGCTGACTGATGAGGCTATGCCGGATTTCGCCGAAAGGGCTCTCTTCGTTTCTCGCACACCTACCTACCTTACATGGCCGCGGATGGGAAGATGGCGAGGATGCATTCGCCCTTAAGCAATAATAAATGAATGTCCACTCGACCTGTCAACAATCACTCCCATTCTTCACGCCCATGAAGAGAGTCAAGCCTTGCTGCCGGCCACCCGACTCCCAAGACTCAATGGACCTTTCGTGCATCGGCTCGAGCGGGTAGGCCTCGGAAGGATTTGAACTTCAGCTGCTCACTTCAAGCACGTATGATTTCATAGCCCCGGCAGTGCTCCACTCTCGCGCCTGTCAGACACTTCACAAGCCTCAAGCACAGCCTTAAAGGATATTGGGGTTTATTTCAAATTGACGATCGGCATTCGTTGTATATATACCAAGGCGAGGTAGGCTTGGAAGGATTCTCTTCACGGATCCATCTCCCTTCGTGACTCTTACACCAGAGGGAAGTTATATCATCGGAAGCATACCTTTCGAGAGGTTGTCTCAACGACCTCCAGCCACAATCATCGCATTTCTCTCAACAACTTAAATGTCAGAATTCACCCAAGCACTCTCCGACGCAGCAGAGCGAAATCGCGAGTTGCTAGCCATCCTAGCAGAAACCGACCATGCAGCCACAGCCCTCCAGCACAATGGCTCACATATATCCAACCTAAACTCCCAGATCTACAAAACCGACAAGGAGCTCCGTCGCCTACACGCCGTGACGGAGGACGAACGCAAAGACCACGTCAGATACCGCGACAGCACCTTCAAACGCTACGCGCACAAACTCGGCGGCCGCAAAGGCGAGGCGAAATTCGCCTCCAAATCCGAGAGGGAAGAGCGCGAATTCATGCAAGCGTGGCAAAAGGAGCGCGAAGCCGAAGAGCGCCGGGCGGAACTGCAACGGAGCCACGACGCCGCGAACGAGGAGCGCCGCCACCTCGAGCGCGACAAACTGCGCAACGACAGAGCGCAGGGCAACCTCGACACCCTCTACGCCAGCATCTTCTCCGGCCCCACACCCGAACTGCCCGGCGAGGACCAACTCGAAGCCGCGGTGCAAAACGCAAAACAGTTCCTCGACCAACGCCAATCGCAATTCGACTCCGACCAGGCGGCCGTCGACGCCCTGCGCCGCGTCGAGCACCGCATGAAAGCCGCCGGCAACTCCATGCAGGAGGCCCTCGGCATGTCGCGCTGGGACATGATGGGCGGCGGCACCTTCACCGACATGATGGAGCGCGACGCCCTCTCGCAGGCCGCCGTGAGCATCTCCGAGGCCCTGCGGCAAATGGACGAGGCGCGCCGCTGCCAGCCGGCCATCACGCACCTGCGCGAGATCCACGTCGACATGGGCCATTTCGTGAGCGACGTGCTGTTCGATAATATTTTCACCGATTACGCGCAGCACGAGAGGATTCACGCCATCAATGCGCAGCTCACCGAGGCCATCGGCCAGCTAGAGGTGGAGATTTCGAAGCAGCTGCGAAGATCGCAGGACGCGAAACGTGCGCTTCAGCTGGCCAAGGGGGGTTTGGAGGAGGCGAGGGTGGAGTTGCAGAACATCCGCGCGGAGGCTTTTGAGAGGCTGCCCGTGCCTGAGGATGGACTGGCCATGCCTCCCCCTTCGTATATGGAGGCGTCCAGGGAGATGGACAACGCGCCGCCTCCGCCGCCTCCGCTGGCGCAGCAGCAGGAAGGGATCTCGAAAATATGATTTTTGGATACTTGATTGACGATGTTGACGATGGTTATGATAATGACGGGATTCACTAAAATTGGAATGTTCAAAGTCTTTTATTTTCGTTTTCGGTTTTATCTGTTTTCCGGAACCCTTCCCTTATTAGCAGCTCTCTGTCCGTGGGCGGCCGTTAGATCATCAATCAACTTAACACAAAAGTCGCGTAGAAAAGCGAAGAGGTTGGATCGAAGGTCCTGTATCGTTCGAACAGCCCACTGGCCACATCAATCAACCCAAAAATCTCATCACCATCAAACATTCCTCACTTGCCATGAAATCCATTCCCCAATCAAACCCCACCCCCTCCCCCACAAGAAAAGAAACCCCCCGCCCGATCAACCCCTCAACAACAAATCCACCGCCCTATCCACCCTCAGTCCATCCCCCATATCCGTCGTCCTCAGCGCGCGCTTCGCCTGCGCCTCCGAGAACCCCATATCCGTAATCTTCCTCACGGCCCTCTCGACCGTCAAATCCGCCACGCCGTCCAGACCCGCCAACGACAAGCGGTTGAAAGCCTCGACGCGGCCCTCGATGATGGGCGAGATGTGGCGGGGCCATTGCTGGCTTGTGGGGCTGGCGGGGCGTGCGCTGCTGAGGGGGGAGACGATGCTGTCTGCTCTCGAGGCGGGAAGGGGCGCTTTGGCGCTGCGGGTCGAGTAGGTGTGGTAGATTGCTGAGGGGGGGAGGTTGGAGGTCTGGATCATGTGGGGTTGTTGCTGGCGGGAGGAGGGGAGGATGCTCGAGCGTCGGCTCACCATGCTCATGGCGCGCTCGCTGTGCATGTCGATCAGGGGGAGGCGTTTGTAGCTGCTGGTCTGGCGCTTGAGTTTTATCTCGGCGGCGAGCGCGGCGACGCGTTTGCGTGCAATTTCTTTTCTTTCGAGGTCGTTGGGGTCTTGCAGTTTTAGGGCGGCGGTGGAGATGCGTTCTTCGTAGAGGCGTGCGACGGGCTCGCGGAGGAAGTTGGCGCGGCTGCCGGTTACGGAGGGTGGCCAGTTTGTCCAGTTTTTGGATTGGGCGAGGGTGAAGCCTTCGGATGGGTTGTCGATGGCGTGTCTCGCTAGTTGGAGAACGACTTGAGGGCCTAGTGTCATGACATAGGCAATCCATTCCTCGAGCATTTGCTCTTCCGTCTCGATGTCACCTTCTCGCGCGTCACATTGAGCAAAAATCCCGTGTTGCCTCGCTTCATCTACATGACCAATATAACCGGCCAGCAGAGCGCCCAGGCAGTTCCACAGTTCCGTCATGTCGTAAAGTTGAGCAGCTGAAAGACCGCCCTTGTTGCCCTGGGCGAAGTGTTCAGGCGCATTGAGGAGCACCGAACCCATGTCGAAATCGAGGTTAGTATTAACAGTAGCTGAGAAGGACTGGTTGTTTGCCAGCAATCCACCTTTCAGCCAATCAAGCTGCCCGGTAATGTCCTCCTCGCGGCCTTTGTCGCATCCAAAGATTATGCAGAAAGTCCAAATGCGCCAGAAAGCGTCCGTGAAGCGCTGTGCATCAGGATGACCAGGGTGAGCAAATGTCAGCGCAGTTTCTCGTCGGAGGAATGTCTGGCAGCGGTCCAAAACAAGCTTCTTCAGATCGTCAATCGCAGACTCGTCATTATGTTGTGAGCGCACGTAGCTTTGCGGCGTGTGCTCGAGCTGAGCTGAAACTTTGCTGCTAGATTCGGATTCATCATCGGAACCTGGCGGTCGCCATTCTTTGAGTTCCCATGCAGCTGGCGATTCATTGTACGCAACAGCCCTGATGAGATACATTTCGTTTTCCTTGAAAACACGAAACATCCCCTTGTTGATGATCGACATGTTGTACAAGTCTTTGGCGGATGAAAGGGTGCTCAGAATCTGTAGGAGAACCTTCTCCGCAGGCAAATCGTGAGAAGGGTCATCACTGTATTCGGCTGGTTGATTCTCAAGCGTCGTGGTCAGGACTGTTGTAGTGGGCGCTCCGGTTTGAGTACCTGATGTGTGAAGGGCGCTCCTTCTTCTCTCGTAGGATTTCGATCCGTGTGGGGCTTTGGCACTCTCGCTTCTATGAACATTGTGGTCCTGTGAGGACTCTTTTCTTTGGTTCAGAGCTGTTGACCCGTTGAGTGCTGACTCTGACTTTCGTCTTCCTGGGGCCTTTGGAGGTGGACGTATGGCCTGCGGTGAAGCATTCTCGACTTGATAAGAGTTCCGCCATTCACGTTTTCTGCTGCGTTTCGGCAAAGTCGGGGCCCTTGCGGGTGGTTGCATGACGCTTCTGACACTGTCTGACCGAGCGAGTGTGCAATGATCTGTCACGTAAGCATCTTTGACAGACCCGGAAGCAGCCGGCCTGGCTTCTTCTTCGAGGCTGTCATGAAAGGCAGTGTTGGAGGTAGAGTCGTCATCTTTAACGGCTTCAGAAATGGTACCCAGATGCGTGTGCAGGTCATGCTCAGCCTGACTCAGCGTCGGGCTCTCAGCCTCGGAAAATCTGTCTGACATGCTTGGCATGTATGGAGAGGCTCGCATAAACTCAGCATCGATGACGTCCAGGTCACAGAGACTGTGTGAGCGCATACTGCTCATTAATACTCGAGGTGCGGACACCACACGATCAGTCCTTCTGTTGCCTGGTGCACTCGCGCTTCGCGCGTATGGGAAGCAGGTTGTTCTCACGGGACTAGGCGGTGGTGCTGGCGCGGCTCGCATGTTCCTTGGAACGGGGACTCGAGGCAACGGCTTATTGGTGTCTGCGCCGTTTGGGTAAGTGGCCTCATCACGGAAGCCACATTGAGCGTCATACACTTCGCAAGAACCAGCTCGAGAGCTCTGCCTTCGTCGTTGAAGCTCATCTTCCGCTTGGAAAGGGTCAACGGATGTCGTCGATGTCCTTTTCGAGTAGAATGAGCCGTCACTGTTGTTTATAGTTGAGCTTGAAGTAGAAGACGATGAACGTCTGACTCCGGGCTGCAACCCGGTATTGAGCTGTTCGGGCAGTTTGAGAGACTCCATAGCAGGACTCAGCTGCTCCACAACTCCTTTGGCTTCAGCAACGGTGATCCGTGGCGTTTGATGCTCAGTTGCTGTCTGCGCGAGCCCTTGTGGCACAACGGGATGCTGAGGAATCTGGTTCACGGCTTCGGAAAGGTTGTTCGTCCAAGGTCCAGTGTAAGGTATTGACACTGTAAGTGTGGGCCTAGCACTCTGATAAGGAACCGCAGGAGTCGACTGCACGGAGTTGGTTGCTCGTAGGCCTTGAGAAAGATTCGTTTCGGCTGGCTGCTCATCCCAGTGCGTGACGCCATTGACCCAAATTCCGATCCTGGTGTTCGTCTCTCGTCGTTTGGCACTGTTTGTTCTGTGCATGGAATCCTGCTGCCACTCGACCTGGCTTTGCTTTGGAGTAGATGGTGATTGCGGTGAGGGCACACCGTGATCGGAGAGCGCGGCCCAAATTGGTTGGAAGCTCTTGTTCTCGCTGATAGCGCTCACGATCTCTTCGTTGGGGCTTGTGGCCATTTCGTGCTCCAGTTGGGTCATACGAAGCCTCTCAGCGGGAGGCACGGCTTTCAGTATGGTGCCTTTGGGGTAGTCTTTCGATCCTCGGACATCCATGGCCTTGCGTCTTAGCCATGTCTGTTGTCGATCACTCATCTTCTTTGTGGGTGAACGAGACATTGTTGTTTGGTCGAGGGATATTGCCGGTGCCTCTGGGGTCTCTGTGCCTCTGCGTGAGAAAATGGAAATGCTGCGTCGGGCAATGGTGGATGAGCAAGGCTTGTAATCATCATCTGTTGCATGCTCATCCATCCCAGACAGGGATGTATGCTGAGGCTCAGACATGGCGAGAACGTGTTGATGTTGGTGCAAGGGAAGTAGCGAGGCAATCTGCTAGCGTTACGCGTCCAGTCAAGCGAGGTCCTTTTTTCGTAGACGATTGCCAACACCAAAGGCGGCAATGCAAGGTTATGTGGTAGAGCAGAGCTTGTACCCAACAGCACAGCTTTCCGCAATCGAGGTCAGCTTGTTCAATGGGACAATAATGACAAATTACGGAGATGGGAGGGAGGAGAGTATCTTCCTTGGGTGAGAATGAACAGAAAGGTGGACAGACGACTGCTCAAGGTAAGCGTCTGAACTATAGAAAGAGGAATGACAGCAATGACAGATGATGCTATACAGGGAAATCGAATGTCCTACTTGCCGCACGGCTAAGCAGCCTGTCCAGTACAACGATAACGGGTTCATGGCAGGCGGCAGACAAGCATATTCCGCAGCATGTGCCTGAGAAAGACAAGCCATGGGCTTCCTTCAAGCCACTAGGATGTAGCGAAGTGCAAGTGGGTGTTGGTAACATGCTGCGAAGGAAGCGAGATATTGCTGCATTTGTGAGGTGAGGTGGTTATTTTTGGGACGGAAGGGCTGAAAGGCGGCTGAGCCTTTCGCTAGTGTAGTGATCGTCTCACTGTCAGAAGTTTGTCGAGCTTCCTGTGAAAAGGTCCACTCAGGGTCGTACATCGAGATGACATACTTCTTTCCAATACCCGGCTTCCCCACCGGCTATCTGCTGCGCCTTGCCTGTTAGCCTGTGCCAACACCGACGCCGCGGAATGTGTGGTCGTGGGATATGACAACCAACACTGCATCATCCTTCGAGCCAACAATCCAACATCGACCCTAGCACGAAGGCACCGTCATGTCACCCACTGGGGCTTTCCAAGCATCCTCAGGCTCTCGGTGACGTGCAATGCAAACATACCGCAGTCTCTTCTTGAAGGCAGAGGATGAGGTACCTTCGACCAAGGCGCCTGTACAGCTTCGACCGGCGGACAGACGACGTCCTATATACCTTACCGCCACAGAGTTTAAAGTCTCATGATCTGATATAAGCGGCGAACCTACAAAGCCATCCATTACTCACATTGGTTTGGACAAAAGTCACGCCGATTGCCACTCATCCGGTTCCCCCTAGTAAGCCGGGGCGCAGATTTAATCCAGATCATCTAGCTAATACATTCGGTACTTCCTCATATACCGTCTTGAAAGCCCGGGTCTCATCGCCCTATAGAATGGACTCCACGGATCCGTTGGGCTGAATTGAATGGGCAGCCTTCGCTTCACTCCGCGAGTATTGACAAAGGCAAGCCTATCAGGTATATGTACCTGTCAGCCGGAGCAGAATGACTTTATTTCTCCGTTATCAGATCAGTTGTCCGGCTGAGCATTCGGCCATGCCGTTACGTGTTGATAAGCATATACTTAAGCTGCTGGCCGTTTTACTGCATTTCCCCGTCGTTATCATGATGACACTATCAGAGCAATCATCTGTATATCGCTGATCAAGACATGGACTTTGTCACTTCTCTCTGTACAAAGAGCAGGCTCTGGCGATGAGACGGGGACGTCCCCTCCCTGTTACAAGTGGTACTCAGCTGGCTGCGCGCTTCTCATTCTCTGCAGGTCGTCCCGATCCGTGTCCTGTGCTACATGCAGCCTGACTGTGCAAAACATACAGTAACAGTTGCTGGAACAAAACTCACTGCGAACAATGAGCTCTAGAGACAAGGCTCTCCCTTTCAAACAATAGAAAGCATTGTCAAGAGGCCCATCACATTGCATCTGAAAGTCATGCGGCACGAGATACTGTGTCTGATCATACTCCAAAGACCTCAACATAGGCATATCGGACTCTAGGACTCCTTCAGCCACCATGTCCAGCGCATGTGGCTTGACCCGCATGGAGTGGCTGCCCTTTAAACCAATGTAGTACATTTTAGCCCCTACATGAAGCGGTCAGGCCATCTAAACACGCTTTTTAATTCGACGAATTGTCGGCAGCCAGTATCAGGCGGCTGTGTCAAGCACCACGAACACTTCGAAATGTATGAGTACACTCTTGGAGCCTGATTCAACAGCCTCGTCAACATTCACCCTTTCGCATAGCGGCCATGGACGGATACGACGCCGCGTTCATCACTTTTGGTGGTGTCTTTCTACTTCTGGCTTTGATCAGCTACTTCTGGGAGATCTGGGAGCGAACACCCTGGGATACAGTCCACAGATCTCTATTGAAGCTCATATTCCGCCGAAAGAAAGAACTGACGAAGCAACCTCCGACTGAGAGAGCGGATGCCGAGGGCGATGTTAAAGCTCATCCTATCACACCATCGGGCAGAAACCTTGATTGGCGACGATGGTTGACATGGCTCCCCGGAATCTTTTGGTTTTTCTCGCTCATTCCTGTGTTTCTCTTCTATAGCAAGTCGGCCATCAAGGGCAAGACTCTTCTCGACAAAGCCATGTCTGACTGGAGTCACGACATGTTGAATATCAACCCCGACATTGGCGGTAAGTGCGCAGAACGACTCGATTTTCCTGTCGCAAAGGGTAACGGTCAATGCAGGCATCGGCATAAGACTAGGCCTCTACATTCCCATGGGCCTCGCGATTTTCACCCTCCTCGTAGGAGTCCTCCACAACCAGGACAGTGGAGCAAAAGAGATCGGAAATGCACAGCTTCTCAGTAAGCATGAACCAAATACCGTTGTAGACTGCGATTCTAATGTGTTCCCAGCCCTGTTCTATCTCAACTTCAATGCCGTCAAAGCCGGCGCAGTGCAATTCAAGGGCCTCACCTTTCCAGAGGTAATGATTGCTTGCATGTGCATCGATCTCACAGCCGCAGGTCTACAAATGACGAGCTCCGGAAAAGAAACTTTGGCAGCTAGGTGGTTTGTCCTGGCCTCTGCGTTGAACCAGATTGTCGCAGCTGCAACAGTCGTCGCGATGCTCGCAAGGATTCGGTACAATTACCTGTTCTCTTCAAACAATTGTGCTGTCATCAACTGGTGGGGCCGGATTGACAGTTGCACTGGGCCTTCCGCGTCAATGTGGCTTTACATAGCCGTGCGGTGGTGCATCCTTTATCATGGCCTTTGGCTAGACTGGCGCCACTCACAGAACTTCCACGTCATGGAGAAGGACTGGAGATCGCTGGCAAACGGGGACCAGGAGACAGACAAGCAGAAGAGCGGATTCGATCAGACCGATTACCAGTACATGCGACTTCGGGCCACCGTGTTCTCGAAGTGGCTGGAGCTCCTACCAAGCATCTTGGTGGGAATGGCAGGTGTTGAGACCCTAGTACGGCGCATTCCCATAGACAGCCTCATCACCGATTGGGGACAGAGCGCTGCATTGGTGCTCGCTATAGCTGGTGGCATTCACTGGAGCTATGTGATCTACCAAGTTTTCCTAGAGCTACTTGACCCGGATGACCGCAAACTTCGATCAGTTAACTATCCAAGATACAACCGTGATCCGTACCCCAAAGAGGCAGACTTGAATGCCAGACTCGTCGCCGCCGCGAAAATAGGAGACATCAAAGTCGTCCGGCACTTACTCCGACGAAAGGCGGACGTCAACACGATTGACGATGATAAGAAGACATCTCTGCTCTACGCCATTGGCCTAGACAACCTCGATCTAGTCATCGAGCTCATGTCACCAAAGCATAGAGCCAACCCGACCTTGACAGGCGTCACCCCTGCCGTCTCTTTCGCCGCAGAAAAGGGGAGCATAAAGGTGTTGAAGTACTTCATCCCCGAAGCTGCAGCTGAAAAAAGCAGCTCGCTCCAGCCCACGCAGCGCATAGCACAGCTATTTGCCAAGAATATCACCATGGTGTTTCGATCGAGGAAACGCCAGCAAGTGAATCCGCACCAGCCCGACCTTGACGGTAGAAGTCCGCTGTGGCTGGCTGCCGTGAATGAACAGAAAGATGCCATAAAACACATAGGTGCCGTCTGGAGCGATGACACCATCTATGAAGCCTTCTCGGTTCTTGACAAGTCAACAAAACACAATTTATTGTGGGAGCTGGCTTATACCCAGAAGCACCAGATACTAAGGGACCCTTTCCTGAGCATCTTTCCTCAAGACATCCGATTACAGACACTTCGTGAAGCAGTGAGTAAATGCTCCACCAGTCAAGGCAGCGTCGAAGTTATTGCGACGCTGCTGAAGCTTGGTTTTGGGTCGCTCGAGATTGGTAACGAAGGCGCCACGACCCTCCACCAGCTTTGTCGTGACGGCTTCGCTGAATCCGATGACTTTGCAACCATTGTTGATGCTCACATTGTATCCGGACAGCTGGTAGACGTGTTCGACGGTATGCATCGTACTCCTCTTCACGTTGCATGGTCCCGCAAAGACGCTCGGCGCAATATTTACGGCGCAAAGCTGTGCAATTCCGGTGCAAACCCCTTTGCAAAGACTTCTACTGGCGAACACCGTTCTCAGTGGCAGTCGAAATGAGGGACCTCACTGTCGCATCCTTCTGCACGAGATCACCGCGCACTAAAGTCTCTCGCGGGGCTTATAGAGTCACGATCGACCAAGACAAGCTTCTGTCAAACTTGCTGGCTCTATCCAACGATGCAGTCTCATGGGTCTGCTCCCTACAGACCTGGGAACCCTTGGCTCCGAGTATCTTTTCAAGTCGAAACTTCCAGAACAAGCCACTGATCCTTCATGTCCTGGGCCATAACCATGCTGCTCTCCTCATTGCGCTTCTGAAGCAAGCACCTTGGCCATATGATTGTATCGAGGCCTTTCAAAAAGAGCATCAGGGCGATATCGCTTGGCAACCTTCATGGGTCCAAGAAAAATTGAAATCACTGTTGGACCAGATGTCGGAAGGAGACCAGCAGCAATGTCGGACGAGTATTGAGGAGGGAGGCGGGGCACAATACCTTTCAGATCCATTAGAGTAGCAAAACTTACCGCAAGCCCATTCAGAGTACGCTGCTCAGCTAAAGATGAGAAGTCTTGTGCCAACACCGCACAGACGACACTACGCTGGGATCCTCTAATCATCAATGACGGTGAGAATGGGAGATTCCCGAGGGGATGCCCAACTCTCATTGACCTGCCTGTGATCGCAAGATGGGGTATTCGAGTTTACAATTAATTCATCGAATAATACCATGCTTTGCATAATGACAGGCTCTTACAACAGAGCCAGCTTCACTTCCTAGGACTCGAAATTCTCGAACCCCGAACCCGACCTCTCACAAATCACGTGGTCGATCGATAGCTGAAAATAACTACTTCGCCCGTTGCGAAGTCACCGGAAACGCCTCGTATTAGCTGCTCCAATGTGAAATTATTGGCAGACGCGATGTCATCAGGCAGACGCCTAGCACTCTAAGCGAGATGAATGCCGCTTGTATTTCATGGTAAGCCTACCTCCACAAGTCACCGACTCCCTACTTGCGTCATACCCGATTTCCACTATTGATGACTCTTTGACTCTATGGTATATTGACCACCATGTCAAATCATTCGAACAAGCCTAATGGTCGTGCTTTCAAATCGTCCGGAGCCTCCATTGCGAGAAGCGACACCGACGAAAGACGGAGCAAAACTTATACGGTTCAGAGAGCTCCAAATGACTACAGGCGGTCTGAGTATTGCGCGAGCGAAGATGAAGACACTGATTGAGCAACGGCGGATGACGGATACGAAAGCCCCGGTGACACTACCAAGATCTCGGCTTCATCTCATACACATGGTAACGAACGCACAGTCTTCAGGCAAAAGTATTCCAGTCGGTGGAGACAGTACATCACGAGCAATTACGACGAAGATGTAAAGACGAATGTAGGACGTGTTTGGCAATGCGTAATACGGGGCACCGAAAATCACAGTTCCCAGGGAAAATCCGAGGGCATAGTGTATGCATTTCGCGACGCTGAAACCGGTCTCGTATGGATCGACTTTACCACACTCAGCCCCAAGGAGAGGAAACACAAGATCCAGGAAAGACACCACATCCTGCGCCTGGATATTGTTTACTGTAGCAGTGGCCTGCGAGCGTACCGGCAGCTCAGCCGGATCGTGCGACAAGATCTGGCACCACACCGAAGGCTCTTCAGATGCAAATGCTCATCCCAACTTAAGCAAGGCCATCCCGTCGAACTCTATGATGTTGATGATGATGTCGTCTGCCGCACAATCAGCCTCTGGGGCAAGTTCCTCGAGCAAGATATTTGGTTGAAGGATTTACAAGAACTACCATCCGGCGAAAAGTCCACCCTCAACTCCAGTTGGCAAGACAAATTGACTACCTGCAAAATCTTGGAACTCCACATGGGTCGGACGCACGACGACCATGCGGCAAGATTGGCAGCGTGGAATACGCTGCTCGTTATGAACAACGTTACGACGACGCTAGCAGAGAAGACACAGACGGAAAACAGCTCTACCTGGAGCGCAAGTACGGCCACACCGCGTAGCTTCGTCCAATTTCAGATACAAGGTCCCTCATCTTCCATGAAAGGCCTTAAATTACCCACGGCCGAGGCAGACCATCTCTCGTCCTCATGGATGGAGTCCAAGAGTGGTCGATCAGGGAACGCAAGACCGTCTGGCGAGAGGTCGGCCGGCACTACTGACCAGCACACTGCCATCCAACATAAGCATACGCCAATCCCAGCACGTGTCAAAGAGCCACATCCCATGTTTGACGATCTAGCTCTTGCCTTGAATCGCCTGAACGAGATATTCGCTGGATACAACCTTGCCGGTGACAGCGAAACACCAACAAGCCCCGAAGCTACTGATCCCATGCTGTCTTACGCAACAAAAGCCGAAGGCATTTCTCAGGATCCCCAGTCTATGCAAAACCGCTTGAATCCCAGCTGCACGCGTTCTCCCGGTGGCGGCTGCGTTAGC
Organism: Cladosporium sp. IMV 00045; assembly: GCA_001931905.2. Lineage (NCBI taxonomy): Eukaryota > Fungi > Ascomycota > Dothideomycetes > Cladosporiales > Cladosporiaceae > Cladosporium > Cladosporium sp. IMV 00045. The sequence continues at coordinate 3,770 of MSJI02000548.1, read as the reverse complement.
ATTGGTGGCAACACATACACGCAAGCCAGTCTCACGGAGTCGTCCAGAGGAATCCTCGGAAACGTCTACAACACGTTTTACATGACTTTCGACAGCTCTGATGTCGAGATTAATACCAGTCGTGGTGGCGTTGTTCGATTCTCATACCCGACCAGAGACATTCCCTCAGGTGAAGAAAGCCTGCGACCACCTCTTGGAAAACAAAAGGTGTAGCTCTCGGGGAAGTGATCAAGCGCACGCTTATGACTAGAGCCTATTGGTTCCTAGGAAAAGTCCTATCGCATCACCTTACGAGCATCAAAGATCACACAGAGATGATTAAAAAGATAAAAACATACAACAGGCGGGATTCCCAGATGGTCACCCACTCTAGTACTAGTCGCCCGGTTCAGTGCTTATGTATGGCAGAGCGGACGGGATGCCCAGTTTTCACTGACCTATGGTCGTATGTGCTTGGGACGCTCATTCGGTCACATAGATCGTAATTGATTACACATAGCTCTGAAGAGCTCGATATGGGTTTCTAGACTTCGACCCATGCTCATGACTTCAGGTGGAGATTTGTGCATTATCAGCACACATCTGCAAAACGATTTTCGGAGACCCGCAATTCCAGAATCGAGACCTTGGAGTGTCTTCTCAAGCAGCTGCTCTAGGTCTGAGTGCACCGAGATAAACGGAGGCTTTTGGTCTGCGTGAAATTGGACATGTGGTTGTACTGGATGGACTGACACGGGTGTTTTCTCATCATGTTCAGCCGGTGAAGGAGTTTGATATTATGATTCATCAGTCTTCGCGTGGCTGCCTGTTTAGTGAACGCCTTGGTCTCAATGATATTTAGGACATGAGACGTCGTGGTAGCTTTCTGAGACTTTTGTACATAGTATTTACGTATGTACACAAGATCGATGTCGAGCGCCGAAGGTTTATCTTTTGGGTCCTGCTACAATGTATGATCATACTCATGTCGCACATATGAGACCGGACCCTGCAGACATCATCAGTGTGTGGATCGCAATACCATAGCAATAAGAAAAGACTTACATCGTACTGGTGTTTCCCCTTCATGTGGTAGTAGAGTATGCTAAACAAGATTACTACGCCGTAGATCAAGATGCCCCAATTCATGTCTGCTGCGTTTGGCGCTGGTGCAGCTGGGAAGAACAGGAACAAGAACGCGACGCTCAGGAAACAGATGGCGATGATGTTGACGACGATTCCGATAGTCCTGGGAATCTCAAAGCGTGAAGCCGGAAAAGGCTCGTTGCGGAGCTTGCGTGCGAGTACGGTGCTGATGACGACGAGGTACGAGGTGAACAGACCTGTTGCCGAGACAGACAGGATGATGTTGAAGGCGGTCTGCGAGCCGATAATAATCAGCGCGAGAATGCAGGTGTAAGCAAGCGTGACGTAAACGGAGTTCGTGGGAACGCCGTTGCGGTTAACGCGGCTCAGGAACTCGTGGTAAGGGAGGCCTTTGTCGCGGGCAAAAGCGAAGACCTGGCGAGAGGAGCACGTCACCTGGTTGACGGCGCAGAAGAAGTACATGAACATCATGATCAGGATGAGGATGATCGTTGCAGCGCGAGAGCCGGTAATGCGCAGGATCACGGCGACCCAAGGTTGGCCGCTGGGGTCGGCTAGGTCCTCTTCGATGTTGCCGAGCGCGAACATGAAGGTGAGGGTCATGACGAAGCCGAGGACATCTGCGATTCATATCAGTACGTAGAAGCCGGTTTGCCTGGTCAAAGGACTCACAGTTGATGATGGCAGCAGAAAACATGGCCCTCGGTAGGACATAGGAAGCATCCTTGAGTTCCTCGGCCAAATGGACAGCAGAATCAGCACCGAGATAGGTGGTGGTTGGCCCAACCATGCCGATTAAAGTGGCAAGACCCAGCGAACCCCAGCCATTATCGTCAGAGAACGTGGTCAAGGTTTGCTCGGCAGGTGCACGCGGTCCCATCACCCAGAAGATGATGAGGAACGCGAAAAAGCCAAAGATGTGGAGGACCACAGCAAGACCTTCGAGGACAGGCATCTTTCCAATGGCGTACGTGTTGAACAAGATGGCGCTTAAAACGTAAGCCATGGTGAGCAACGCGCCGTGCCAGCCTTGAATGACAAAGTCTGGTGATCTAATCAGCATAACTGCAAGTTGCATCTGTCATGCAATCACTTACCAGACTTGCAGACAGAGATCAAGGCTAGTGTCTGCTGTGCGCCAACAAACGCAACCGTGGGCATAGCAGATTGCCATCCGAGGGCCACCAGCCAACCAACGGCATACGACAGCTGCTTTTGGTATTTTGCAGGCGCAAACTCTGAAACCCAATGGTATTGACCTCCCGATGTCGGTGCCATGCTGGCCATTTCTGCCAATGAGAGCATGACATTGAACATGCCAAACGTGACGATGAGAACAAGCCATATCGCTCCAGCGGTACCGCCGTTGGCCAGAGAGAAAATCGAAGTAACAATGGAAAATTCCCAGGTAAGACCGAGCACGATAACGTAGCCAACGATGCTGAAGAAGCGGAAACGGCGCTTGGAACGAAGTCAGCCAAAGAACCTGCTTCTCCAAACGTTCGTCAACATACCACCAGCTCCTGGGCCCTGCCGAGTCGACGCATATCACGGTGGTCGCGTTTCTCTTCGTCAGCCTTGCTGCTGGAGTCTACGGCATCGCCATCATCCTCGGGATGCGGCGGCGAGTCAACGTCGGTGTCAAGCTTCTCCTGGTGGTCTTTGGCGGGAACGGTTGACATTGTGGGTACAGCAGCTGCTCTACAGCGGCGAGCTCGAAAAGGATGAACGAGAAACGAAAGGAATTGCTGCTTCTCTCCAATCTATGCAGCGATAAACTCGAGAAAGACAAACGAGAGACGAACTGGAGGAGCTTTTAGTTAGAAGCCCCGAGGACAAGTCGCCTTTAGAAAAGGGACACAGGCCCTGCCAACTCGATTGACGGCTTTCCCTTTCCGCCATAGTCGAGTGTTGAGACGACGCGAATCGCTGGGGGGTAGTGGTAGCACTATGCGCATACAGTACCTCAGTAGGTATGCATGCCCCTACAGCCAAGCTTGCAAGACTGGCTATTGGGAAAACCAGACGTTCATTGGAGTCCATGATCTGCAGGCTTGCGGCGTAGACGCCAAGTGGGCCTCGAAGGAAGGCACTCCCCTCGGCACCGAGCCGAACCCTATCATCAGGTATAACCGTCTGCAAAATGTCTGTTACAGGTGGTCAATGCGAGGCTTAGCCGGCTTTCCAGCTTTATATAGGGTTCCTTATACAAACGTGGAAACCAGCGTTAGCACTAGTAGTAGTATCACCTTTTTGACCTCGTCGTCGCCCTAAATAGGACCCTATCGTTAATCTAGTAGTGGTATAGGCATTTAAAGGTATTATTAGTTAGCCTTATAGCTCGCCTAGCGCCTTATATTACTATATAGATATAGTACCTACTCGAAGAAGGCTACTCTTAATCGTCTATCGCTCGCTAGCTCCTATTATATAGGGCTACTATTAATAGGATAGATCGTAATCTTAACCTATTTAATAGCCTATACGTACTAATAGGGGGCGTTATTAAAGGACGGCCGCGCGCGCTTACGCTAGCCTAAGAGGATATACCTACTCCTACTCCTACTCCTATACTAGCTACTAATATAGCTAGTTTATCCTCGCTTATCTTAATAACCGACCGACGGTATACCTCGATAAGGTAGCCCTAGCTATCTACGACTAATTCGAAGTTTATCTATATA
>MSJI02000547.1:0-26738 GCA_001931905.2 Cladosporium sp. IMV 00045 | reverse complement strand
AAAAAAAAAAAAAAGAAAAGAGATCAAGTGATGTTCCTCACATATCGTTCTGATACCAAGCTACTGAGTTCAACAGCGCCAGCCATCCTCTCATCATCATCGTCACATCGTATCAAATCTCAAAACCCGCACCTCCACGTCTTCAAAAATCCCTCCCGTCCAAAACAGAAAGCAGTCCTTGCGAAAGTCCTCCTAGCTGTGTACATTCTTTGAAGCGCAGCAAATGGCCGAAAGCATTGCCGGTGATTGTCTTTTCCCCAGAGAACGCGAGTGTGGGAAGTCTCTCAGATCATGAAAGGTTGGGATCGAGGCTGCTCGTTTCTGCAGGCGATAGTGTCAGTGCTGTGTTGCTTGGTGATATTGCAGTCTTGCAGGAGAGGTATCAAAACATACACTTGGAGCAAGTGCACGCGCCCGGAGCGCAGGTGCAGTTGGTGCAGGTGCATCCAGCGTTGCCGCAGCCGCCCATTTTGAATGAAGTTTGAATTTGTTGGTGGGGTTTGGAGGAAAGAAGTTGTAGTTGTCTTTGCGATTGTTGAGTCGTTTTGTTGAATACTAATAACAAGTGAGCTTCAAGAGGAGTCAAGCCAGCTACTTATAATGTTCGGGCTGCCCCTCTTTCCTCGAGCCGCCACCCCACCATTCGCCCATCGCCGCCCGATTTTGCACGTGACCCAGCGAACTTTGGGACCAGGGAAAACCGCACAAAAAGCGCATGTCTCGTCTGCAGCGGCAGAAAGAGAGCTTCTGCCTTTTTCCCAAGCGGAGACACCATCCCTCCACAGAAGCGCCGGATTGGATGGAGCCTGATTTCTTCGCCCACCCGCCCAGATGACGGCAGACCGCGAGACTATTGCGCCCCGACTGTTTCCGGTAAATGTGAGACGCACAAGTCGTGCGGGTCATCGTAAGCCAAGCGTCGCCCTCTCGCCTCGCCTGGTCAGCCGTGTTGCTCGAGCAGCAGCAGGGTTTTGTTCTTGCATGTTTCCCATGTCATCGTGATATTCTGCCGCGATGATGCTTCGAAAAAGCAACTTTGTTTGTATCTGGGTGATCTTTGCTGTGTTTGCTTGCGAGATTCGCGAGGGGTGGTCGTCTTGGAAGTGGGGGCGGGTGATTTCATGTTATCGATGGAGGGGTCTCGATGTAGTACTGTACTTGGCTGGACGAGTCAGCTTGACGACATGATCGAGACGATTGTTTTTGTCCTCCGGTTGGGTGTTTGATGGGTATCAAGTTAGATTGCAGATGTCTTTATGTTCTCTTGGCCGGCCGGCCGATCTTCGACTCTCTGAGCAACCGGTAAGGCTGTCTCGCAAGACACCCATCACTCTTAAAGGGTATCCACAGCATCATGGATATTTCTTGTTCACTCAGCACTTTCGCGTGCCAACGCCGCTTCAATCTTCTGCATGGCATCCATAGTATCTGCATGCTCGTCCACGCCAACCTCCCTCGACGCAGCCGTCTGGCCGGCCATTCTCGCATCGAGCTCATCAAAAATCTCATCCGCTTTTCTTTTGCTGCCTCGCTTGTCCGCATTGTCAAGCCCAACATCGTCTCGTTGCACCTCTTGCGCCTCGGCGTCTTGTCTCTCCTTGCGCACCCTCTCAGTCTCCTTCCTCTCCCGCTCCAGCTCGCCCATCTGCCTCTTCCTCTCATCCGCATCCTCACTAAACTGAAAAAATCCCGTACCCTTCTGCCTAACCTCCCTCGTAGCATCGAAGTGCACGTCCGGCGGCGGCGTGAGACTCCTGTCGCGCTTCTTCGCCAGCTCCTCCATCTGCATAGCGATCGGCATGTCCGGGTTGAAAGCTTCGTGCTGGATCGTATCGCCGTAGATAATGCCCGAAGGAGCAGACGGTCTCGCCGTGAACTTGTCGCCGGCCATGTCTGCTTGTCCGCGCGCTTGTCGAGCTGCTCGCGCCGCTTCGGCGCGGGTGCCTTGTCTGGTGCGGCCGAATTCGTCGACGTATTCTACCATTTCTCTGTCGTGTTCGTCCTCATCCTCGTCATCATCATCCTCCTCAGACAAATCCTCATCCCCACTCCCATGCCTCTCAGCCCACTTCCGATCAAAATCCACCGCGAACCTCTCATTCTCATCCTCCACATCCCCGCGCTTCATGGCAGCGTAAAGCCTCGCCTTCTCCTCCATCTTCCTCTTACTGCGCTCCCACAGCGTCCTGTCAAGCCCCTCACCGTTCGTGGTATGCTTCTGCGCAAAAGCCGGGTTGGCGGCATCGTCGAGATCGCGCTGAGCGCGTGCCGCGGCGTTGCAGTTGTGGGTTGTGAAGATGTCTTCTTTCTTCGCTTTGGTGCGGGTGGGTTTTGGTCGCGTGGAGTTGTTAGAGGAGGAGGAAGTGTTGATCAGAGAGCTGAGTTGGCTGGTGAAGGACATGGTGGTGTTGGAGGATATTTCCTTGTCGCCTTTGAGGCGTTTGGGGCGTTGGAAGCCATAGAGGGCGGAGTCTTTATTTGAGGAGGGAGGGGGCATGGTATGGAAGGTGAGTGCGTGTGTGGATGGAGAGGAGGTGCAAGTAATATTGTGGTGTTGTCCCTAGTAGTGCGGCAGATCACAAGCTCGCCATCAAGGTCCCCACGGGTAGCAGTGCGCTATGATGTGACGGGGATTAGACTCGCGATCGACGATGGGAGATGTGCATGTGTGATGGTGAGTGTTTTGTGTTTCTGTAAAGGAAGATTTGTGACAAAGAGCGAGGTAGCTTGTGTACGAGGGAATAGACACATGTGTAGGTGTACCTTGCAGCAATAGGTTGGATGTGGTGGGTGATAGAAGAGCCTGGATGGACAGCCCTGGGAATTTGCTCGACAGGATCTACTGCCTGCTGTATGCGATGAGATGTGAGATTATTCACAAGGCTAGAACATTCAATCCTCACTCTCTCCGTTGAATGACTTGATTTACCTTGAACATATCGAGTGATAAACAAACCAAGTCAAGCAAGCAACGCCAGCGAGAAAGACCTTCCAGCCCATCTCCTACTTCGACCCATCTCTCAAGCCTCAAGCCCGGCACTCCACTTGCCTCTCCGCCCATTGCGCGAACACTGCCCCGCTACAACCCACCACTCGCTACTAGGAGGTGGTACTGGGTGCACTCACCACCACCGCACAACACGATCCAGACTACCACCACGACTCCACCTCCTCCACCATATCAATCCATCACTATCACCACGTACTCACCACCGCCACCACCACAACTACTCTTCCCTCCCCCCTCCGCCTCTGCCTCACCGCTCGCTCTCTTCACCGCGCGGACGTACCAGTGCGAAGACGTCATCTCGCCCAACCCACACACTCCAGTCACCCAGGCCAGCCAGCCAGCAAAGCCAGCCACTGTACCCTGGTGCCCCATTTCGCGATATATGCGCCCGCCCGCTCACCACGCCCGATAATCCCCATCAGCACCGCCGAACCCGGCACTCTGGCGACTCCACGCCCGTAAGACACTCACTCTCCGTAATACTCCCGTCGCTGCACCATGAATGGCTCCGACGGCATCAAGAAGGCCGCTATCGAAAAGGCCAAGAAAGTCGCTGGCACCGCCTCGTCCAACGGCCAGAACAACGGCAAGAAGCGTAGAAAGCAGGACCTGAAGCCCATCATCACCACTGAGCAACAGGCCGGCAATAACCCATACAGGTGAGTCTGACTACGCCATCCCATCCTATCCTTTCAACACACCCTCTCTCGCAGATCGTCACCATCGATTAGCGTGGCTTGTGACAAGTTGTAACGGCGCGCGGGACTGGCGCTTGCTGCATTCTCGCTCAGCAACCGCTGCTTGCTGTTCAAGCCAACTCCGAGACACTGCGCCCCGCCACCACCGCCGCACACACCCCTCTCACATTCCTGCTTGCGCCCTGCTCGCTCCGATTATTATTCCTCCACAATGCGCTCCGCCAACAAGAACATGCTGACTCCCATCGTTACCAGCGCGTCGAGCCCGCTTGACCACCAAAAAGCAGCACAGTACGGCGGCCAGCTATCACACTCGCCCGACGACTCGGAATCGTCAGAAGACGACGCCACCGAGAACACAAACGACGAGGAAGACTCGGAGGACTACTGCAAGGGCGGCTACCACCCCGTGCAGGTTGGCGAGCAATACAAGGATGGAAAGTACACCGTCGTGAGGAAGTTGGGCTGGGGTCACTTCTCAACCGTCTGGCTATCAAAGGACAATACCACCGGCAAACACGTCGCGTTGAAGGTAGTCCGCTCCGCTGCACACTACACGGAAACCGCGCTCGATGAGATTAAGTTGCTCAACAAAGTCGTGGATGCCAACAAGAACCACCCAGGTCGAGCGCATGTCGTGAGTCTGCTGGACTCTTTCAATCACAAAGGTCCACACGGCATGCACGTATGCATGGTGTTCGAGGTGCTGGGTGAGAACTTGCTCGGTTTGATCAAGCGATGGAACCACCGTGGCATCCCCATGCCCCTTGTCAAGCAAATCACAAAACAAGTCCTGCTCGGTCTGGACTACCTACACCGCGAGTGCGGCATTATTCACACCGACTTGAAGCCCGAGAACGTTCTCATTGAAATTGGGGATGTGGAGCAGATCGTCAAGACATATGTCAAAGAGGAGGAGAGAGAAAAGGCAGACAACCGCAACGGCCGCAGGAGACGACGCACCCTCATCACCGGCAGCCAGCCTTTACCCAGTCCACTGAACGCCAATTTCTCACAAAACGACCTCTCCAACTTCCCCGGCAGCACACAGAGTTTGAACAAGGTGGTGAATGAGAACAACAAAGGTACCGAGCCCATCAGTGGCACTTCTCCCACAGGAACGGATGGTGCTCACATGAGTGGTGCTGTAGGCTCCTCGGGTCAAACTAAGTCAATGCTCGAAAGTCTTGGTATCAAGCCTGGCGAAGGGGAGGTCGATCCCAACCAGGAGCGCGAAAAGACTGCGTAAGTTTTTGTCGTATCAGATTTTCAAACTGATCAAGCAGCTGACCTTTAATGCAGTGACATCCTCGCAAACAATGTTTCCGGAATGGATCTCGGTAAGACTGCACACGTGCAGCCAACGGAGGAATTCGAAAAGGACGAGACGGATGGTATCGACATCATCTCAGTCAAGATTGCCGACTTGGGCAACGCATGCTGGGTTGGACACCACTTCACAAACGACATTCAGACCAGACAATACCGCTCGCCCGAGGTAATCCTCGGCGCGAAGTGGGGTGCGAGTACAGACGTATGGAGTATGGCAGCAATGGTAAGTAGCCACCCCTATCCATGCCCAATGCCTCTATTCGGTCTCGACACTAACGCAACAACACAGGTATTCGAACTCATAACAGGCGACTACCTCTTCGACCCGCAATCCGGCACCAAGTACGGCAAAGACGACGACCACATCGCGCAGATCATCGAGCTGCTCGGCACCTTTCCCAAATCCCTCTGCATCAGCGGCAAGTGGTCACAGGAGATTTTCAACCGCAAAGGCGAGCTCCGCAACATCCACCGTCTGCGCCACTGGGCCCTGCCCGACGTCCTGCGCGAAAAATACCACTTCAGCGTCGAGGACGCGCGCCGTATTGCAGACTTCCTCCTCCCGATGCTGGAGCTCATGCCGGCCGAGCGCGCGAACGCGGGCGGCATGGCGTCGCATGCTTTCATGGATGGCACGAGGGGTATGGATGCCACTCCCAGGCTGGATGTGGAGGTGGGGAGCAAGGGGGAGGGGATCGAGGGGTGGGCGACGGAGGTCAAGAAGGTCAGGTGAGGGACGTTAGATGAGACGGTGGGGAGGATGCTGTTAACTCGATCATGATTCTTTCTTTTCTCTCTCCTTCCCTTTTCTACATCTTCTAAGGGGTTCCCTTTTTTTACAAGGGGTTTTGTTACGTGCGTTACTTTGGAATGAAGGAGACCGGAGAGATCAAATGGGACATGGACAATTCGTACCATACCTCTTCTTCTTGTCCAACCGAGTAAATTTTGAAGAGGAAACAAAGAACGAAAAGTCATAGTTTGGAGTTTTTGTGCGAGAATAACTTGGGTTGTGGGATGGTGATGCGAGGAGAAGAGGCATCAGATGAGGTGGCTAGTTTTCACTTTTGTACAAATCGAGGGAGAGTCATCAATTGGAAGGAAGAGGCGATGGGAAAGGGAGATGGACTTGCACACACAACGGGGGTGGGAGATGGTGGAAGGAGACGCGCACAACGAGCAAAACAACAACTCTCATTATTCCGACCTCCTTCATTCTGGATCGAATTACAGTTATGGTTGCGCGGAGGGGAGGAACTGGACGTCTTCCCCAAGGATGCGGTTTCGTTTCCCCTTTTCTTTCCTAGCGGAGGGTGCGGTTGAGATGTGGAAGGTAGATAAGGGTATGCGTACATGAAACCTGTGTTTTTTTTGCTTTTCCACTTGATTCTTCTTCATCTTGATGCTGTGGTTGAGGTTACGCGGCTGCGAGGGTTGACAGGGGTGTAAACCTGACTTCATCTCTTCCAGCCGTCTCCTCAGGCTACGTCATTGGTGTAACCACCGGAGGCGTTCCTCTTTGAACTCACTTCAACATGAACCTTTCACTTTGATCTTGCTCCCAAGACCTATCTTGACGCATCTGAATCGAACTCCTTCATATCCTACCAAAATCTCCAACCCACTCCAAGAAATAACGCCAAAATGACCGAAAGCATGCGCGACGCTCTCAAGGGCTCTGGTGGTATGTCCCCTCTCATTACCTTCCTCCAAACCATGTGTCTCTTGACCGTGTAGACCCCAACGTCTGCTTGCGCTTTCTTGAAGACACCAAGAGCTGACCTTTCGTCCCATTCCAGGCGGCCTCCAATCCATCTCCAACGCCGTGGGAGAGACCATGGGCGGCGGCATGGACCTGCGCGGCGGGCAGTCGAAGAAGTCCGACGAGGCGGGTAAGGGGATTAGTGATTTGGGCAAGAGTGAGTTTGCTTCTACTGCTCTTCATCTGCTTTCTCCGTCTCTTTTCGCATGGAGAGTGAGCACACTGCATGATTGGTACTGACTTCGCATCGCGAACAGGCAAGGGAGAGACCGTCTCGGGGACTAGCGTTGATGCTAAGAACCAGATTGCGAACCAGAGCACTGGGACTGCGGATCATTTGGATTTGGGGATGAGGAAGGAGACTTAAACTTGGATCTTGATTTGGAGGATGGTGTAAGACCATGCGCCTTGTTCAGGCTGGGCGTTGTTGGGAAGCTTCACGATGAGACATGATGCTACGCTTGTTTTTGTTTGAGATGTATTTTGTATTAACTCGACAATGGAAACTGTCCTTTCTTGTATTATATTCGTTACATGTACATGAGTTGACGGTCTTCTGCTATTTTTGAAGAGCTCAAGATTTACCGGTGAGTCCACTCAGGCTTCTTCTTCTCTGCGAAAGCCTTCATACCGATCTTCTGATCCTCACTGCCAAAGAGGCTGTGGAAGATCCTACGCTCGTACTCCACACCCTCCCTCACGCCCAAGTCCTGACTCTTGTTTACCGCCTCCTTGCCCGCCTTGACAGCAATCTTGGAGTAACCCGCAATCGTCTCCGCGGTATCCAGGGCTCCATCAACGCAAGCCTCCGGCGTCTCAAACACCCTCGCCGCCAAACCCCAGTCGTACGCATCCTGGCCGCTGAAATTCTTCCCCGTCAGAATCAGCTCCATCGCCCTACTCTTGCCAATCGCGCGCGTGAGACGCTGACTCCCTCCCGCACCCGGGATGACGCCCAGTTTAATCTCCGGCTGCCCGAAATTCGCTTTCGCGCTGCAGTACAGCACGTCGGCCATCATGGCCAGCTCGCAGCCGCCGCCGAGCGCGTGCCCGTTGACGGCGCTGATGACGGGCTTCTTGATCAGCGCGGGCAGCTCGGACCACGACTCGATGAAGTCGGCTCCGTAGGCGTCCGCGAAGGATTTGGGCGCCATTTCTTTGATGTCCGCGCCGGCCGCGAAGGCTTTCTCGCTGCCGGTCAGCACCATGGCGCCGATGCTGGGGTCGGCGTCGAAGGACTTGAGGGCGCTGTTTAGCTCGGTTATGAGGGGCGTGAAGAGGGCGTTGAGGGCCTTGGGGCGGTGGAGTTGGACTGGTTTTGGGTGTTAGCTGGGCGATGACAGTGGGTTGATTTGGTTTTGCTGAGTTGACATACTCATGCCCACGCCTGTTCGAGGGACGGTGACTTTGAGGAACTCATACTGCTTGTCGGCTGCCGAGGAGTAGCGAGCTCGCAATGGCACGATGAACTTGTTGAACTGCGAGGTGCAGGGTCTCAGGCGTGATGAGAGCATCCTGTGTGATTCTGTGAATGCCTTGTGAGAGGAGAGATAGTGTGGAGTTTGGAAGACTGCAATGGCTTGAGGCGAAGGGCGATACAATGCTACATGCTTGCTCGGTATAAGCAGCTACCAGCTACCCTATGATGTCTTGCCCGTCGGTCCGTTGCTTCAGGTCCGAGGTTCGATTGCTTAAGCCGAAACAAAAGTCGTGGAGGACTGGGCAAGTTCGTCCCACCGAATTACTTAAAGCATCAATCAAGCCAGGGGTGAAGGGCAGGTAATCAAATTGGGCAAGGCTGGGGTTAATTCACCCCGGCTCAGCCACACTCGTGGCTTTGCTGGTTGCTGGCTGGCCTCTCAACGCCACGAACACCCGCGCGCAATCTGTCCGTTCGCCGTTCTTCAACCAAAGCCCAGCCCACCAGAAAGTCTCGAGACTTGCTACGACCGTTTGAACCACCACTACCGCTTGCCATATCGTCTGGTCGCATATCACTGATTTGAAGCACCTCCCCACCCGATCATCAACTCGACACAAAAGCCACCCGACCGAACGAACGACAGACTACAGCAAAGATGGATGCGCCGGAGCCTGAGACTCCTTTCGCCGCTGTGAGCGCGCAAACCACCAAGTTCCAGAGGGTCAGTCACGCAGGAGAGAATGCCGGATGCTCCGCTGGACGAGCTTGCGCATCTGAGATGCTGTATGCGACCACAATGTGTACTGACACTGGATGCAACAGATCTACCAAAGCTACCTGGACAAGGCTACGCCTTACACCGCATACCGATGGGTCGCAACCGGAGCAGTCTTCATCCTGTTCGGGCTCCGTATAGTCTTCGCGCAGGGATGGTATATTGGTACGTCTCAAGAGCAGGCACAATCCACTGGCTCGAGCTGGGAAAGGCAATTGCAGAAGCGCAGCGCCCAAACGCCGCTCAAGGCAACAGGATAAAGATCAGACACAAGAACAATCCGACTAACGCAACCCACGCAGTCGCATACTCCCTGGGCATCTACCTCCTCAACCTCTTCCTCGCCTTCATCTCGCCCAAGTTCGACCCCAGCCTCGAGAGCGACACGGACATGGAGGACGGCATGCCCTCGGGCCAGTCCTCGCTCCCCACCAAGAGCGACGAGGAGTTCAAACCTTTCGTCCGCCGCCTGCCCGAGTTCAAGTTCTGGCACTCGGCCACGCGCGCCATCTGCATCGCTTTCCTGTGCAGCTGGAGCGAGATCTTCAACCTGCCCGTCTTCTGGCCCGTCCTTGTCGTTTACTGGTTGATCCTGGTCTTCTTGACCATGAGGAGGCAGATTCAGAGCATGATTAAGTACAGGTGAGTTTTGGAACGAGAAGATGCCAAAATGTACACGAGCAAATGGGTGTTCAGGAAACTGACTTGCGATTCTCCCTCAGATACGTCCCTTGGGACTTCGGCAAGGCCAAGTACTCTGCGAAGTAGATGCTTATTTTTTCGTCTGCATTGCGGAGCTTTGGCTCGGCTTTTTCCCTGTCCAAGTAAGAATATGAAGGGTTTTATGTATAATGAGCACTTCAGCATGGTGACCACGAGCGGGCGTACTTTTAGAACTCCATATGATAATAGCTGAGAACAATTGCAATACTCACAAAAGCGAGATTTCCCTGCAGTTTTATCTCGAGGATGTGTCTGTTGGAAGTGGCTTTGAATCGCGACAACGTCATGCCGTGCAGAGACCATGCTCACCTGCTGTTCTGGTCGACGCGAATCATGGCGTAGCTAGTTGGTCGTTTCCCAGAGAAGCAGCCAGAACGTCACAGAAGGCTATTGATCGATTGGTCTTGAAGACAAGAGGAACTCAAACTTGCCAAATCAACCATTTCAAGGGACAATCATGTGACGAGCAGATGTCAAGGTAAAGAATGGGGAACTTCATTCGTCCTGAGATGATCCCGACGAAGGCGTGTCTTCGTTCCTGACGCCCAGCGACTCGCGATGCTAACCCAATCGCGTGCATGCATCAAGTGAAAGAGAAAGCTTGCTGCTTCTTCGGCAAAACAACGCGCATTGTGCATCCGTATCAGATGGAGAAGGGCACCCTGTAACAGAAGGTGAGGTCGCAACACGCCTCAACGTTGGTCGACATGATTGGGCGATGGCTGCTAGCGCGGGCTTTCGTGTGCCCTTCTCTAGTCTGAACCACATCATCCTCCATCCATCGCCCTCTCTCCCTCCGCCTTGCTGCCCTGTTCTCCTATAGACTCGGCTCGTGTCTGCGTCGACGGCTCGTGAGAGGCTCATTCGTCGCTTTGTCTCCTACTGCCCCTCCACTAGTCTCCGACGCCCGTCTTTACCCTCGAGTCCCTGCAGCCAGTCCCAGGCCTTTAGCCCAGCATGGGTTGGAACGCCTTTATCACGGCAATCAACAGAATATCCCTGGCTGCATCATTCCTTACTTGACCCGTGGGGTCAGCTACGCCCGAGCGCGGTGCCCGTAACGCGATCCAGTGTGCATGTGGGCGTGCTGATAGGTGGCGGTGATCGTGCTCTCAAGCTGCTACTCGCGTCCCTCCGTAGCCCTCTGGCGGGGTTGCGACCATGGCTCCCCGTGGGCTGCTCACAACATGTCATGCGTGTGTTTACGCCGCACATGCACGCGCGCTGTGCCTGGTATAGGATCGGCACCAGACTTTCTCTGGCCTTCGACTTTTTCGTTGAGGGAAATGAGAGGCGCCTGTCTTGGTCTTTCGGATAAGTGTCTGGCTTCCCTCCTGCCTTGGGGATCTTTCTTCTCTCATTCCTCCCTTGCTTCTTTCCTTGTTCACACTTGTTCTGATTCCCTATCGTTATACACATACATCCCTATCTTCACAAGCTATCCCGGCTCAGCACCGAGCTGGGCAGCTATATCATCGACATCATGGCGTCCTCGAACCTGAGCGGCCTCTACCACTCCCTAGCAGACCCATTGGCGCAGGTCAGCCTCGCCTCGGTCCTCCTCGTCTTCATCGTTGCCTCATACGTGATTTTCTCCTTCACCGAAGTCAGCCTGCTCCGGAAATCTTACGGCGCCTGGAATAACTACGCTAAATTCGCCTACAACTGCTTCCTCAAACCGCACTCTGGCGACGGCAGCGGCAGCCAGCAAGACGCTCTCGAAAGCTTCTACAAGGCCCAGGCTTCAATCTACGATGCTACGAGGACGCGATTGTTGCAGGGTAGGGAAGACATGCTGGCACTGGTTTCCGCGCAAGCAAAGTATCGACAGCAGACGGGTCAGATTCGCTCCAAGCCTATCTGGGTGGACATGGGAGGCGGAACGGGCTGGAACATCGAGCAAATGCAACAGCAGCTCGACGTCCCAACCTTCTTCCACGCCGTCTATCTGGTCGACTTGAGCACATCGCTCTGCGAGGTCGCTCGCGAGCGTTTCCGCCGCCTGGGCTGGAAGAACGTTCATGTCATCTGCGAGGATGCTCGTCGTTTCCGACTGTCTGATTATGAGACTGGCGTCAGCGATGACAAGGCGCACTTCAGCATTGGCAAATCCGCTTACGACGAGGATGCAAACGATTCTATCGGAGCCGACGTCCTTACAATGTCCTACAGCTTGAGCATGATCCCTGAATTCCACCCGGCGATCGACAGCGTGAGCAATCTCCTTGGTACCAACGGCATCGTTGGTGTTGTCGATTTCTACGTTCAGAACCAGATCGAGTTCCAGAGTCGTAACTACATGGGCGGTGCGATCAACAGGCATTGCATGTGGATCTCGCGCGTGTTCTGGAGGACTTGGTTCGAACTCGACCGTGTCAACTTGGACTCTGCGAGACGCGACTACATCGAATACAAGTTTGGTACAATCCTCAGCACGAACCGACGATGCCGCCTGATGGGATTCAGGATTCCCTACTACATCTTCGTCGGCTGTGCGCGGGATACGAGCACGAGCATGCAGCAGTTGGCCGCTCTCGATGCCGCTGTGACCGAAAGCCCTTTCATCTCCGCCCTGGATGTTCACTCGAAATCCCTCGCGAAGCCGCGCAGAACTTCCTCCCAGTCTGAACGTCACAGCAAAGCCTACGAATCCGCGGTTGTCAATTTGGCTGCCTCCCTTCCTCTGCCAGCGGCTTACTACCAGAACAACAAGACTCGCATCTACTACGATGAGCAGCTGCAGAAGCACCGTCAGTTCAACGATGAGTACATCTACGCTTTCACCTGGGAGGATTCCCGCGTCGACTCTCGATTGCTCAAGATCACCTCGGAAGACGTTATCCTCGCCATCACCAGCGCAGGCGACAACATCCTCTCCTACGCTCTTGAACGTCCCAAGCGTATTCACGCTGTCGACCTCAACCCCGCCCAGAACCATCTGCTCGAGCTCAAGGTTGCCGCTTTCCGCGGGCTCGAACATGAAGACATGTGGAAACTTTTTGGCGAGGGCAAGCATGAGAATTTCCACAACTTGCTCCTCCAACGTCTCTCGCCTCACCTCTCCAGCCAGGCCTTTGACTACTGGTTGAATGTAGGCCCGGACACCTTCTCCCCTGAAGGCAAGGGCTTGTACTCGACCGGTGGCTCCAGACATGCCCTCCAACTCGTACAATGGCTCGGCAAGCTCCTCGGTGTCCGCAAAGACATGCTACAGCTCGCCTCCGCGCAGACTCTCGCCGAGCAGAGAGAAATCTGGAGCAAGCGCGTGCGTCGTGTCTTGCTTTCCCGCCTATTGGCATACTTCGTCGTTGGCTCCGAGAGGTTCCTGTGGAAAGCGCTCGGCGTGCCCAGCGAACAGCGAGCCATGATCGAGGAAGACTTCAAGCGCATGGGCGAGAGCCCTGACGCGATGAAAGCACAGGAGAAGGCCAGCGGAAACGGCAAAGCCGGCGAGATCACCGCCACAAAGAGCGGTCAGGCCATTTGGGAATACGGCGTGCAAACGCTCGACCCTGTCGTCGGCCAAACTCTCGTCAGCGAAGACAACCACTACTACCTCGTCTGCCTCCTCGGTAAGTCCACCACCTTCTCATACCCACATTAAACAACAACAAAACCTAACCCTCTCCTCTCCCAGGCCACTACACCCGCAAATGCCACCCAACCTACCTCTCCCCCAAATCGCACTCCCGCCTCTCCACCCCCACCGCCCTCGACAACCTACGCATCCACACCGACGAACTCAGCGAAGTGTTCGCGCGCATGCAGCCGGCAAGCCTGACCATCGCCGTCCTCATGGACTCGATGGACTGGTTCACGCCGGGTGCCGACGAGGCTCCCCAGCAGGTGCGCGCCGTCAACCGCGCGCTCAAAATCGGCGGCCGCGTGCTGCTGCGCAGCGCAGGCCTGAGTCCCTGGTATGTGAATGTTTTCGAGCAGATGGGGTTCAGCAGTAAGAGGGTCGCGGCGCGCGTGCCGCCGGGGACGTGTACGGATCGCGTGAATATGTATGCGAGCACGTGGATTTGTACGAAGGTTGAGGGGGTGGGGCCGGATGTTTGAGGGGTTGTTGACGTTGGAATTTGCCCGTGTTGAACGTGGCAATGTGCCTGGAGTGTAGGTGTTGGCAGGACCTGGTGGTGACGCGAGTTGCGGTTGATGAAGAGCACCTTGATATACCTCATAGATCAGTTCAAAGATAAGTCTTTCCCAGTTATAACGAAGAAATGCAAGAAATTCCCTAAAGTTGTTGAGCAACAACCCTGATGGCGCCAAAGACAGACTGCGCCTAGCTCGCGTTCCCTTTGATTGAGAAGCCCCTTGACATACATTGTAAACCAATTCGCACATATCCTCCCCAGTCGTGACACAGAACTGCGAGAAGACCTTCCTAGACTATCCCTCAAGGAACTCCTCCTTGGAAGCTTTTGTGACGTGCACCTCTCGTAAGGAAAAAGGAAAAATTGTCTTTCATTTGCTTTGAATCTTGCAAAAACCGACCCCACGTGATTTATACACACGCACAAAAAGTGGCCTTGGTACTCGTACAGGCCACTGGTATCCCTTGCTCGCTCCGTCGGTATCCTGGCCTCTACTCTATCAGAACAGCCTGACCAGCCGTTCCAAACCCCATCTCCCATCCTCTCTGCATGTCCACCACTATACTCCCCAAACATCCATTTCCCCCACATCTAAGCCGCCCTCTTCTCCGCCTCCAGCTCCCTCTCCGCGTTCTGATAGTACTTCGCCGTATCAACACCATGGTGCGGGTGGTTGACAAAGTTAAACCAAGGCATGACGTGCAAGAAAACACCGGAATACCTGCTCTGGCGCGCCGCCACGCCCTGCATGTACTCGGTCAGCGCGGACTTGCCGTACAGCGGCTCGCCGCGCTTGACGCGGTCCGTCATCTCGCGCATGTCCATGTCCAGCTCGCGTCGGTTCTCCGTCCACCCGTAGAAGCGGTTCTGGCTGCGCGAGTAGAAGAGCAGGAAGCCCGCGGACAGGCCCACGAAGCCCGACAGGCGCATGGCCGATGCGAAGCCACCGCGTCCGACTTCGCTGGGTGAGATGCGCTCCCACCACAGCATCAGGCCGGGGGAGAGGGCGGCGAAGGCGGCGCCCGCGGCGTAGTCCGAGGTGCGGGCGTAGCTGAGGACGCGGTTGAAGTGGGGGTCTGAGTCGATGAGCTGGGCATTGGTGTTAGTAGGAAGCGTGTGGGATGTATTTCGAGAGGCGCATTGGAGCCCAGGGTGGTGGGTGAGTGTGTATGTACCGGGTAGTCTGAGTTGAGTCTTTTGGCGGGCACCTGGGGCCTGACGGTCTGGCCGAGCTCAGGGCCCTCGATGGAGGAGACGGTCTCCGGGGGGTGCTGGGTTTGCTGCGACATGGTGGGTTGTGTGTGTGGTGACTCTCTCAATCACTGTATCTCTCGTCCTCTCAAGCCAATGCAGTTGCTTGCTGTGAAGCTGCGGTCGGAGTTGCGAGATGGGGGATGGTAAGCAATGAAAGTGGTGGGAATGGGCGTCGGCTGGTGGACAGAAATGCTGGTCTTGCGCTGCTGCTTGGTGCTGGGCTAACCCCACATCATCAACGTCGTCAGACAGGCAGCGGCCGGCGGTGTTTGGGAAACGTACATACACCCGTACCTTACGTTGCTCATGATTGTCCAATTGATTTGATTTGCTGCAAAGAACAACACCACACGACCATGGCCGAATTCAACTGGAGAACCCTCGACATCGACGCGCTCGACCCGGAATCCTCCAAGAACTTCGACATCGCAACCCTCACCCCGGCCGTCCAGCCGGTCTCGACGCAAGATGTACAGACGCTCTCCGGCCAGATCAAGCAATTGATGCGCGCGGGGCAGTCCGAAGAGGCGCTGAAAGGAGCATTGGAGAACCCGCCCTACGGCGCAGACGAGCAAGGAAAGGTAAAGACAACACCGCGAAACAGCCCAATGGTCTAGCTTCGGATTGAAGGAGGGCAGACCGCTAGACAATTGGCAAAAGGAATCATAAGTGAGAGATCATAGGCTAAAGCAATTCCCTCAGAATATGCACCTCAGCACAGTCACGGAGATCCTGCAGTCAATACGGCAGTCGGAAATGACGCCCATCCTGCAGCGCATCTACCAGTCCGAAGGCGGCTCCGAGGTCTGCGACACCCTGATGAAGTACATCTACAAGGGCATGGCGCAGGGAGGACCCACCTCGGCGCACTCGGCCGGCAAGAACGTCACGCCTCAGCAGACCGGTTTCACGCAGGCGGGGGGTAGGAGTTTCGGTGGTGCGGAGGGCGGTGGACAGGCGATGAGCGTGCTGCTGAGTTGGCATGAGAAGGTGAGTTGTTGCTTGAAGATGAGAGGGTTTGGATATCGTGTACTGACTGGAGATTGTAGCTTGTTGAACTGGCCGGCCCTGGAAGTATTGTCAGGGTCATGTCTGACCGTAGGACTGTTTGAGCGAGCTCGAGATATAAATATCGACATTACTGGAGTCCCAGGGACTTACACTCATCTACGGCTTACTTAACTACCTGTTCAAAGCGATGCCAGAAAAGTCTCGCTGAGAAGATAAGCTGCTTCATTGACACGTTCCACAGCAGCCCGAGCAATGGCACACACTTCTCTACGTAGGAGCTATCCTACACGAGCTGGAGCAAGGCAGTAGGTAGACCACTTTAAAGAAATGAACCAAGAGAAATTGACAAGCAATAGCGCTTTGCCGTGATACGCGCTCACTTTTCACAGCACTGAACCGCCTTTGGATTTTCATTTAATATGTGCAAGAGCACCATCCTGGCTGGAAACCAGCTGAATTGTTCAGTACATGGGCAACACCACCATCACGTGATCCATCGATTCACAGCAATCATCCAACATAGGGGATATGGTCTAGCGGTATGACATCTTCTTAGCACTGTACAAATCACCCCGTACTCAGCTGAGTGGAGAAGGTTCCCGGTTCGACTCCGGGTTTCTCCATGATTGTTTCTTTTTGGCTTTTTGCGAGCAATGTCTGCTAATGCGACCTGAGAAGTATCGTCTGCTTTTGTTGAATGTGCTGTGGGCTGCTGGTTGGCGGTTGGTGGCCGGTCAGGGACATCATCGTTTTGCTGGATGGAACGGTAGAGTGAGGTGAGGCTTATATCGACAGTACAATGAACGGACAAAGCTGAGAGCATGGTGAGGCGTGTATTGAGGACGAGGCGCACAAAGACGACCACGATTGATATGAACTAATTGATGCTCGCTAAAAGTCTTCCACAAACCGTTCGAAGCACATCGTTCAAATGACGGGAAGAACTTGAGAGTGGTAAGGCGACAAGAACGAAGCTTCGGTATGGGACTTCTAACCTCACTTTATGGCAAATGCGTGCGAGCATCAAAAGTGCGCTAACGAATGCTATGTGCAGTCTGCTTAAAGACAGCCCCCCGACTCACTTCGATCAGCTCTACAGTACCGCCAACGATGAACCGAATCATATCCAGTCCACTCGACGGCATCGCAAGTGAAGCTGTTAGGTGCGTGCCAAGTGACGCTCCTTCATCAAGAACGAAGTGAATGCTTCTGTTTACTGACAGAACCCTGCATTAGCGTTGCATCACATGTCGCCCTCATTTCACACTGGCAGGATAAAACATCGTTTCCTCTCGCTCATCGGACACTACACTACACCACTACAATATCACAATCACCCACCCAGTAATCCTTCACCCGCGAGATGGCAGTCCCTACAGCCATGGCGGAGCGAGCCAACGTGGTCATCAACATCACCATCCAAGGCTCTTCATCGTCCGTAACCGTCCAAGCGTCAGGTCCCATCACTATAGTTGTCAACACATCAGCGACTCTGCCAGTCACGGTTGGCAATCAATCAGACCCAGTTGAATCAGTCATCAACACTCAAGCAGCTCTACCGCCCACGGCCAACGATGCGCTGGTTCCATCGCCGGCAGCTGTTGATACCTCAGCAAATCCACCAGCCGTGGCTAGCACCCAAGAGAACTCAGACGACACGGTCAACCTCGATACTCCATTAGCCATTTTCAACGACTTCCCAGATCCAGTAACCGCGATATTCGAAGCATCAAACCCAGCATACGCAGTCTTGAATACTCCAGAGCTCCTGGAAGCAATTTGTTCACACCTCCCGATGAGAACCCTCACTCGCGCTCGCCGCGTCTCAAGATTCTGGAAAGAGGTCATCGATGGCTCCGTCCAGCTCCGGCGCATGCTCTTCCTCGTGCCCGAAGAGCCCGAGTTTCGCTTTTGCTGGGTCAAGAACGAACGAGCGCCTCCGCGTTTGAGCCACTGGCGGCCTATCATTCTTCTGATGCCATATCCACCAAGAGGAAAGATCGTCATCAAGGCACATCCAATACTCAGCATGAACCGTGTGCCAGGCACATCTTTCAGTGCATCATTAGACAGTCGCATGCTCACTTGGGTCCCGCCAGACACGTTCATATGTCAGCCACCACTTCAGCGTGTCCGTATGCTTATCTGTGGGAGAATCTTCCGTAAGCATTATTTTGTATGCGACGAGGGACTGACCTTCGGTGCAATCCTGGAAGGACTCAAAGCATTGAGGCGCTATCACGATCTCAACGAAAAGCAGCGTGTTCGCGTAAGTCTTGCGTGTTACGATCCGCTCGGTGCAGATGCTTGATCTTACATGCGACAAGAGAAGTGTGCGACGGGTCCTGCACTCTAAAACGCAGGAAGAGTGATCCTTTCTGTGCGCAGGTGACGCAGAAATGCGCAACTCGAGCTGGATGTGGTGAGTAGCATGCTAGTCGAATACTCAATTTTCGGTATGCTGGGACGGTTTCTAAACGCAAACCAGAGGACACAGGTGCTCGGAAGGCTCGCCAAGATCACAGATAGAGCGGTGCATCTTCTTGACAGCTTTGCATTCTGCTGATTCAGCGGGCTACTGCTAGAGCATGTTGACTGTTGGTCTACAATGGGGATTGTTTGGCTTTTATTCTGTGTGCTGGTCTTTGTTGTACCCGGATGTTCTTCTCTTCGATTGATAAGACGTAATCAAATTTGACAGCCTCATCCGCCAGGATCCCGTATAGAATGTAATCAACTGAGTACTAAAATGCCTGAATAAAGACAGATTAGCCCGCTTTTTTATTGTCATTCAATTGCATTCTCTCGAACGCATGCTCCCATAAGATTTTGTTGTACTGGACAAATCATTACGTTCGTTGAAGGACGTTAATTATTCCACCCAGACCCCGTCCAGATAAAGAATCCGCATTTCTCGATATTACTGCGCATGGACGATTACATTGACTAGACAAGGTCCGATTCGCATCTCGCTCTAGAGAGTGGCACAAGATCTTACGACCTTCACAGTCTTGGCGTGAAGTCCGCGGACAGCGGCGAAACAGCGCGCAGGGATCTCATCACTCGTACGATGTCCCCTTTAATGAAAATTGCAGTCAACGCTCTTCGCAATTACTTATACACAATCCCCATAATTCAATTCTTGCTACTTTCTTCAAGCCATTTTGCTCGTCTTTCTCTTCTCCATACACGTCTTTGGTTGCTTTCTGGTCTGGCCCATAATGAAAAACGTCCCTCTCCTCGTGGCGCTAGCAGCGCTGCTTTACGGCGTCTATGTTTTCCTCGAGGCCAACCTTGAGAGTTTCTACATTTTCAACCCGACCCAGCTGCACACTTTCGCGCAAAGTGCCGTCGCCCAGCATGGCAACGACACCCGCGCCATTGTCACCGACATCGTGGCGAACCTTCAGACCACCCCTGCCAAGCCCTACGTGAACCTCGAGCAGGAGTGGATTTTCAACAATGCCGGTGGCGCCATGGGTGCCATGTACATCATCCATGCCAGTAAGTGACGAGTCCCCTCGAAAACCCTCCCAACACATCAGCTAACAGATTCCCCAGGCATCACCGAGTACCTAATCATCTTCGGCACCGCCGTCGGCACCGAAGGGCACACTGGTCGCCACACGGCGGACGACTACTTCAACATCCTGACGGGCACGCAACTGGCCTACGTGCCGGGCGAGTTCGAGCCGGAAGTCTACCCGCCGGGCTCCGTGCACCACCTGCGCCGCGGCGACGTCAAGCAGTACAAGATGGAGTCCTCATGCTTCGCGCTCGAGTACGCGCGCGGCTGGATTCCTCCCATGCTGTTCTTTGGCTACGCCGACACCTTCTTCTCGACTCTTGACTTTCCCACGCTGTGGAGGACGACTTTTGTTACCGGCAGGGAGATGATTGGCAATTTGTTGATGTGGAAGTTGTAGGGGGCGGAAGGTAGGGGCGAAAAGTCTCTTCGGGTTCTAATAACTATGCTTGTGCGGCTGGGTTTCAAGCTGCCGGGTATCTTCATTCGAAAATGGGTCATTTCGCGAATATTAATCTCTTTCGTTTCTTATCTCGCGATCTTATTTGCCAGATCGATTGCACGTCCAGGCCAGCTGAGCGCTATTACTAAAAAGAAGACTCCATTGAGTTGTGTGATTTCAATCCTCACGGTTTTGAAGATTGCCTCTTCTTCCCCACCTCACGCTTGCTCAAAGGCTCATTGGGAAACACCCAACCCCGAGCCCGTTTCGCCTCCCGTTTGTCCACCTGATGCACAGCAGGAATCCAGCCGTCCTGCGGCAGATGATGACTCCTCGACCTCGCCGCAGCGCCCCCGACGTCCATCCGCCACGTATACTGGCCGGGAAGCGGCTCCTCCTTGGCGAGCATGTGCAAGTACCACAGAGCCAAATCCGCGGTGATCTGCATCTCTCCGCTCGCTGTAAGACCTGATGTTGACATTTGGATGGGAGCGGCCAGCTCGAGGTACCCGAAGAGAGGCACTTGTGAGTCTTCGCTGACGGGTCCGCCAGCTCGCACGCATACGAGTTCAATTTCCGTCATGATGAAGCCGTACCGGCAGCCGTGCTCGCGCATGCAGCGGTGCAGATGCGCAAGGGCGCGGAGGTAGTTGATTTTGTGTAATGCAGACTCGTTCCGCATGCCAGAGTGCCAATGGTCAAAACAACGAACGATGCCGACGACTCTCCCGCGCCCGTCGCCGTAGATGGTTTTCTCGGCGTCGGACTGGTAGCTTGCAACGAAGTTGGGTTGCTGTCTCGCGCCGGCAGATGTTGATTTGAGGGCTCGGATTTCGATGTGTTTGTCGCCTTGTGAGACTTTGAGGGCAGCGTTGACTTTGACCGCGTGGTGTTTTGCGCATAGTTCGGCGAGTTGAGCTGGGGTCTCAGGGCTCAGATTGACCGGACCTGGTGTGGGAAGAGCACGTGCAGATACACCGATTTTGAGGAGTTCCAAGAAACTGGGCACGGCAGCAATAGTGTCCACGGTGAAATCGGACCAACTTCGAACGTTCCTGACATCGAACCAGAAGTCGGTTTTCCCACTTGGACGAGGCTCGACAGTACGCTGAGTAAGTGAAGGTGTGGGGTTAGGCTTCGTGAGGTAGTCAAGGAGGGAAGACTCCTCGATGTCCCAGCTTGGATCGGCAGTCTCGTTGATCTCCACGGAAAGTCTTGATGGGTTGGCTGGAGGGCTTGCTGTCCGTCGTCTGGCAGGATAGCTCTGCACCTGCCCGCCGATAGGAGTGAGGAAGCTCATTGCGCTGGGTGGACGCGACATTGGCGTCGTCATACCAGCTGGTTGTGGGGTGGGGCTTTGTCTGTAGGTAGGGTAGCCGTATCGATTGAGCAACGAAGCATCAATGCTGCTCGATGAGCTGTTCCTCGAATGTGATCTGACCTGAGAGGCGGACCTTGACCTCATGTGTGCCATGGCAGGCCTTTGGGATGATGTAAAGTCGAAAGGCACCGAATGGCGCGAAGGCACGGTAAGCGAAGATGAGGACATCGTGTTGTTGGTAATATGATCTTGCTCACGCTGCGGTGTCGGAAGGCGGCCTCCGAATTGCATGGGAAAGTCATTGCTAGCAAGAGAAGTCGACCTGGCGTGCCCAAATGACATGGGATCGAGACCGAATCCCATAAGCTGATCCTGAGCGCGAACACGAGGCAGTAACAATGGTCCGGTCTCCCTGATCTTCAGTGGGGATCTCGGAGGTGTAGAGGCTGCAGTCATCGCAGATTCCGGAGACCAATCATGAGAGAAGAAGGTGGATGCTGTGCTCGTGCTTCCTCCAGTACATTGCAAGTCGATGTCTTCAACCTCAAATGCAGCATGAGGAGGCGTCATCTGGCGGGAATCCATGATGAATGTGCAAGGGTGGAGTTACGGTTTCGATAATATTATGACGGTCCAGCCGTGTGTATGGATGTATTGATGCTGAGGGCAAATAAAACGGAGTCCAGCTCCTATGCAAAGAGGAATAGAGACAAATGAAACCCCGGAAAACAAGGAGACTCGTGGGCTCGTCGAAGGCACAAGACGCAAAAGCGAACTGTTGGTGAAGACTGGGAGGGAAGAGGAAGCCATGGTAACTGCGCGTCTATCTATATAGACGTCCGCATCGCTTCACAGCGAACGGTATTGCGTACGACAAGGATACTAGAGAACTTAGCGGCATACCTTCCAGGTTCTGAAACAAACCAGAAGACCGTGCGGATGTTGTGCGTGGTGGACCTGCCGTCCGGATGGGCGGTATGATATATTTGGACTATTCCCAAAGACCACTGAAGCTTCGCAGGTCGGTTTCATCGTGTTGTTTTGGATTCTTCCAGATCTGCACTAGTAGGATCTATCTCCCATGAATACATGTTTTGAGCCGATTTCTGGACAATTAGTCGACAACAGCAGCATAGCACTGCAGGCGACGAGGCTCGTAGTCGGCGCCTGCATGGATGAAACGGCTCGAGGGAAGCGCGCAGTGACTTTACCGCCAACGACGCCGCTGCAAGGCAGTGCAGAACTCGACGGACATCTCTGCTCCGGTAATGCTGAGTATCGGCACAGCATACCTGTAAGCGCTCGGTAAGATGTGGTTGGGCAAGGCGGCTAAAGGAAGCTGGCGAGCATCAAGCGACGTTCAAGCCAAGCTTTTGACGAACAACCAATGGGATGATTCAGCCATGTCGGACTGCATCTTGAACCTGCATTAGTTTGATGTTGTCGGAGATCAAACATGCACATTCCTGCTGTTTCATGGATGCATATATTTGAGGTGACTCATATATGGCGTTAGGCGAGAGCAGACCGGTCGCTGAACATTGCAGCCTGCTGAGGTCAAGATCAATCCAACAGATATCCCTCCCCGATCGATTACTGAGAGTCCGCTGACTAGACCACCGAAGTCGAAGTGTCATCTACGGCGATTTCCGTTCCATTTGGTCACGGGAACACGCGATTGCTCCAGGGGGTCACGCGAGCAATCATTAATCGAATCAATAAGCGCGCGCAACCTCAGACATGGAGACTCCAGAAGAGCGCCGGCGGCAGAATGAAGGCCGTCTCGGTGTCAAGAGAGTTTGAGAAACCGCAAATAGCAACAGCCTGGGCGCGTCGAGAGTACTGTAAGTGTGAGAAAATTTTGTACAATTTACAAGAACATCTACAGTTTCGACTGTGGCTTCTGGCCCCTCTTAAGCTCCTCATCCAAAATCATGCCCTTGCTGCCGCCGCGCCAATCGTTCGTCCAGATGTGGTCGAAGTGGTATTTCTGCTCAGGCCACGACCATTTCTTCTGCAGCGCGGTGCCCAGATCGTCGCGCGGCTGCCTCTTGATGACGTCCACGATCCTCTCCCCGATCTTGGGAACGAACTTGTACCCGTGGCCGGAGCCGCCCGTCGCGACGAATAGGCCCTTGTACTTGGGGTGGTGGTCGATGATCCAGTCGCCGGTGGGGGTGTCGGTGTACCAGCAAATCCTGGTGTGCACCCACGGACGGTTCGCGAACTCCGGTAGGCACTCCTTCAGGAAAGCGCGGCAGGCGTCTTGGCCTTCCTGGGGGATCTCCATGTGAGGGTCGTCGTACTTCGTCTTGGGAAGGGAGACTTTGATCGTCTCGCCGGATTCGGGATGTTCGGGGTGAGGAATCGTTTGGAAGTTGGCATAGCCGTAGCCGTGACGGGCGATTTTGAGCTGCTTGTGGCGAGGCGGGATGACGAACATGCCGTTGGTGAAGTTGAGCAAGACAGGTTGGTCTTTAAGCTTCTCTTCTTCTTCGGCAGTGATGTCAATATAGGTGAGGATCTGGCCTGAGGCGCTGGCACGACCGCGCAGGTCAATGAACTTGGGTGACCACGCTCCGGCGGCGAGGACTGTCAGATCGGCGAACAACTTCTCCCCGCTGGCAAGCTCAACACCAGGGACAGAGCCATTGGTGTGGTCGAAGATCAAATTCTTGACCTCAGCAGTCTTGAGCTCAACACGGCCAGTAGCCTTGACCTTCTCAAGGAGATAACGCATGCCAGCCTCAGCGTCCGCCCAGCCGGAAGTCCAGTTGACATAACCACTCTGACCAGCAGCACCCGGCATGTTAGGCGCAACGGCCTGAACGGCAGCCTCATCGTCCAGAACAGTGATTTGGCCGCCATCTTCCTTCCTGCCGAGTTTCAAGCCCTGCTTCTGCAAATTCCGCTGCATCTCCTGCTGCATGGCCACCTTGCCACCGAGGTCACCATTCACCAACACACCAAGACCGGTCTCATGGTACCGACCGTCCTGACCCCATTCGCCACGCCATTCCTTCAGCGATTCCATGCATAGTGCGCTGTAGTAGTAGTCGGCATAGTCGGCGCGGATGATACGGCTTGAGTCGACACTCGAAGAGTCCGGAGCCGGGAAGGTGGAACGGTCAAGAACGGTGATTTTGGTGTTCTTGTACTCTTCCCTCTGAGCAAGAGCGTATGCAGTTCCCAGACCGAAGACGCCAGCGCCCACGATGATAATTGATGCAGGTATAGACTCAGACATGTTTTTTCTTAGGAGGCAGCACCGATACCGGTGCAGACAGGATCCCTAAGCAGCAGATGCAGTAGTAACGACAGCGGCAGTAGCAGCCAGCAAGACTTCCAAATAATTACGAAATACGAAGGGAGATAGGCGCAAGGTCCGAAATGGCACAAGGTACAGATCAGCGATCGTATTTCTATAGAATAACAAGTTCCTCTTTTCCAGGACGAAAACATGGGCGGACCTCAAATTTCCAAAAGCCTAGCGAAAAATAGCCTCTGCCTAGCGCGATCGCGCATCTGAACATCTCTGTGGTCCGCTGTCTTCGGACGTGCATGGCTATTGCCGCCGAAGTGGCTGCGACGACATCATCATCGCAGAGCACCCATAAAACTTGAACCCTCTCGCTGCGAGCACACATGTCTTCTTTTCGTTTTTACAATCCAGTCCTCTCACGGACAACCGCTCTCTCTGCCAGAAATTCACAGGCGAGACAGGCTCTCCGCCCGGCTTTGATCAATCGCCATGTGATTCCATCCTCGCGATCGGGTGTGAGCACTCGTTCCAAATCAAAATCTCCAAATGCTCCTTCTAAGAAGAGCAAAGAGCTCCCTCCATCAGCAAATGAACATGCAACGCCCGTACGGCCAATGCAACCCCTCAACGACCCGAGCGGGAATTCCGCCTCGGGGACCTTCGGATGGGTGGGCATGAGCGTGCTCGCCGCAGCGATGGGCTTCTACATAACCCAGCTGCTCTACACCGCCAGCCGCGCGGCGGAGGACTGCGGTGTGCGCGACCTGGAGCACCAGAAAGACGTCGCAAGCGTCTACGACGACACGGCCGACAGCTTCGACAGCGAAGTGGGCGTGTCCGAACGCCTCATGGGGCTCTTGGGAGTTCGCAAAACCCTCTCGCAGCAGTGCAGAGGCCACGTCCTGGAAGTCTCCTGCGGTACCGGCAGGAACATCGGCTACTACGACCTCAGCCCGGCGAGCGCCATCGACAGCCTGACGTTCATCGACCTCAGCGCGCAAATGGTCGACGTGTGCAAGAAGAAATGGCAAACCCACTACCCCTCCTCCGCCACCAGTGGTAGCAAGGCCTTCAAACCCGGCCTCTCAATCCGCTTCTCAACCTGCTCCGCTCTGGACGCCATGCCTCCCGCCCCCAACGGGGGTTCCAAGGGGGGCAAATACGACACCATCATCCAAACCATGGGCATCTGCTCCACGCCCTCTCCCCACCAGCTGATCCGCAACATGACCGCGCACCTCGACATGACCAACCCCGACTCGCGCATCTTGCTGCTCGAGCACGGCCGCAGCGACTACGCGTGGCTGAACAACATCCTCGACTCGTCGGGCCAGAAGCACGCGGAAATCCACGGCTGCTGGTATAATCGCGACATCGGCGCGATTGTGCGGTCGGTGGCGGACGAGACGGGGCTGGAAGTGGTGGCTGAGAAGAGGAGGCATTTGGGCACGACTTGGATTTATGAGTTGAGGCCGTCGGGGAAGAAGGTCGTCGCTCCTGCTGCTGCTGATGCTGCTGCTGTGGAGGCATCGAAGGGTTCGAGTTGGCGAGGTTGGTTTAGTTTGAAATGAGGTAAGTTTTTTTTCCTCTCGTCCTCCTTGCCCACCCTCGACGAAAAAAGCATCTTATCATGATGACTCCAATCACACCACAAATATTTCAAGACGGGACTTTGACGACGCCTTAACTCTCGTCGCGTGATCTTATCGATTCTTTTTTTCTCTGATCTAAGCCAAAAGATTACAATTTTTGGCTTTGATGCTTTTCGAATATTCATACCGCTCGCTTTGACGAATTTGGCAATGATGCAGGAGGGCTAACGCATCCATTCTCATCAGACAATAACTCAAAACCACAAAACCCAACGTGGAAAACAACCATCCACATTCTCCCGATCATGTCCTAACCCGTGGCAAAATCCCGGCGGGCGACGGCCGATCCGCTGGCATTGCCATTCTGTATATACACATACACTGTATTCTTAGACCAAGAAGCATCAACAAACACAACCATCATCATTACCTAGTCATTGTGCCCCCCTCCCTACGCCCTCGCCTCTCGCACTTCTCCTCTTCCCGGTCGATCAAGTGGAGAAAAA
This sequence comes from Cladosporium sp. IMV 00045, assembly GCA_001931905.2. Taxonomy (NCBI): domain Eukaryota; kingdom Fungi; phylum Ascomycota; class Dothideomycetes; order Cladosporiales; family Cladosporiaceae; genus Cladosporium; species Cladosporium sp. IMV 00045. The sequence goes on along the minus strand of MSJI02000547.1, from coordinate 1 downwards.
A
>MSJI02000546.1:0-22364 GCA_001931905.2 Cladosporium sp. IMV 00045 | reverse complement strand
CAGCATAATCCTTTTGCGCCGCGGACCCAATCGAAACCGCAAAACGATGGACACGACCATGGCCCTTCTGTCGACGAGAGCGAAGTTAATATACCCTGGGACAACAAAAACGATGGCACTGGCTACGATCCATTCTCTGGAATCCACCTATCAAAACGACACATAGCACATGTCGATACTGCAAGGGCACTGGAAGGCTCGGAATTATACCCTCTCCCTCGGTTGCTGAAAGAAGTGAAAGCTCCTGAATACGATCCTCCAGATTGCGAATCTGATTTTGTGGTCTTAGGTGTTTTGGCACGGAAGTCTTCACCTTACAACCACAAGCAAGCACATCGAACAAGCGACGAGAACAAACCCCAGGAGGATGCTACAGCACCGCGAAACAAGTTCATGGTATTGACCCTGGTCGACCTCAAGTGGGAAATCGACCTATTTCTGTTCGGAACTGCATTCGATCAATTCTGGAAATTGACCGAGGGTACATTACTCGCAATACAGAATCCGAGCATCCTACCCCCGAAGGGCAACCAGAACAAGGGGAACTTCTCTCTTAAGCTCGGCTCCAGCGAAGACCGCGTGATGGAAATCGGCGTCGCTCGGGATCTAGGATACTGCGCCAGCGTCAAAAAAGACGGCAACAAATGCGGTGCCTGGATCGACAAGCGCAGCACGCAAGTCTGCGACTTTCACCTGAATATGATGATCGACAGAAACCGAAAGGGCCGCATGGAAGTCAACACCATGTGGCGCGGAGCAGGCGATTCCAGCCAACGGAGAGACAAAAAGCACGATCCCAGCAACGCGAAAAAGAAAATGCCAGGGCAATACGCCGGTGAACACAGCCGCGTCTGGAGCGTCAACACAGGCTTCGGCAAAAGCGCCGCCAGCATCATCGACGGCGAAGACCGCGTCTCGATCGAAAGCCTAACGGCCGAGGAGACTTCTCGCCGGCGCATCGCCGCCGCGCAACGCGAGCGCGACCTCGCCAGAAAACTCGAAGGCATGGGCGGCAGCGTGGGCGCCGACTACCTGCGCGCCAGACAGAACACCACAACGACCACCACCTCCTCCTCCACCTCCATCCGCTCCAGCCAGGACTCATCCAAAACGACGTTCGAAAAGCCCACCGCCTCCGAACTCGGCCTCCTGGGCAAAAAAGCCGACACGATCCGCCTCTCGCCCGCCAAAGACCGCAAGCGCCACTTCGGCGTCGGGGCCATTTCCTCCGCCGCCGGCGGAGCGGAAGCGCTGGGCTGGGGCGGCGCAAAGAAATCGAACTGGCTGCAACCAGCACCGGGCAGACTGGGGAGTCCGGAGAAGGGACAGACGAGACTCGACCTGCAGCAGCAGCCGCTCCGCGGCGCGATCAGACCGGCCAGTCAGGACGGGAACCAGAGTCCGAAGAAGAGGGCGAGGTTCGCGCTGGAGAAGGGGATACGGGAGCCAGGGAGAGATAGTCTGGGCGGTCTTGCGGTGGGGAATGGTAATGATCTTGACGATGGCAATAACGACGATGATGACGACGACTTGGATATTGTGTAGAGAACTCTGTTGGGGTTTCGCTTTTCTTCTCCGTCTGCTTTTCATTTTACTTCTTTGGCTTCGGCTTCGGCTTCGAGGGAGGATGTGGTCTGGGTGAGACGGCTTGGGTGACGTTAGACTTGGTAGGTGATTTATGGAATCACGATATTACATCTCAGTTCTACATCTCAGTTGCTTGCTACGCTTGACGTGCAATCTTTCATGTTACCGAATATTGTTTGTCTGTTGTGGCATAGTGCCCCTGATCTTTGAACTTACCCCCCGCGTCGATTCGGATGAAGCGTCAGTGTAAAGTGGGAATTGATCATTCTAGCAGTCTATTGAGGAATATACAACGCTTGCGCTTCTACGCTTGTACGCTGGAACGAATGCAGCAACAAGAAAGAACCTTAAAAAAAACAACCACCAGGACAAACAGCTATCAAATACTCGCCCTCCTTGGCGCCATAGTCCTCCTCAAATTCCTCTGCTTCTCCGTCTCCTCCATGACGGGCAAGACGCCATCGCTCCTCAGATCGGCCAAATACTTCTTGCCAAACTGGTAGCCGACCTGGTAGATCTCCTCGAACTTCCCGAACTCCAGCGTGCCGTACTCCTCGATCGGCGGGCGCATGTACCTGCACCCTGGCGTCGTCTTGGCGCGCTCCAGATTGTCGTTGCTGCTGACGTAGGCGAGCCGGGCTTGGATTTCGGAAAGCGTGGGCGGGTTCGGGTAGGAGGAGAAGGGATTCCAGCGATTCAGGGAGGCCCAGAAACCGGACAGCGAGTCGCCGTAGGATTGCGGCGTGTCGTCGTCCAGGGCGCCGACGTCGATGGCGAATATGATGTCCGCGCCGAGGGATTTCATGTGCGATACGGTCAAATTGTCGACGTAGCCGCCGTCGAGGAGCATGTTGCCTTCGTCGCACATGGGCGGAAGCAGGCCTGCGAGGGACATGGAGGCGCGGACGTAGCGCCAGACGTAGCCCGAAGTGTGGATTTCCGAGCGCGACTTGGAGATGTTGGTCGTGTTGCAGTAGTACTCCAGCCAGAAGTCTTCAATCTGGGAATTGCCGAAGGTCTTGAAAATGCCTCTGTTGAACTCGTGGCCGGTGGTGTAGGATGCCGAGGGGTATGTCACGTCCAAGGCGAAGCGCCACATGCTGCCCATACGGCCAGCGAACTTCTTAGCCCTTCCGTACATGGGTACGACGTCTGCATCCCAAGCGTAGAGGGCGCCGATGAATGCGCCGATTGATGTTCCACCGATGATGTCGATTGGTAAGCCTGCTTCTTCCAGCGCACGGATGACACCGACGTGTGCGATACCTCTGGCACCACCACCGCCGAGCACAAGGCCAACACTGCGACCACAGAGGCGACGAGCCAGGCGATGGAAATCGCCCTTGAAAGGAGTGTCTGGAGAGTAAAGGGGCGTGTGTCGAACCCGACGAGAGGTGTACTTCTGAATCTCTGCCTGGAGGACTTGCACGCGCTGCTTGATGACATTGCCAAACTTTCGTGACGGTGGATGTGCTGGTTCTACCGTCGCACGGAACGACATTTGGACGTGGTGATGGCCGCCGTTGATCCAAGGTCTGTTGCGTAGCCACTCTCTGGTGAGACCAGGTGGGCAGTAGCGCTCCGCGTGAAGGAGAATGAGTTCCTTGCGTGCTGTGGTCTTGGTGGTGAGCAAAAAGCGCTCGTACTCTCCGATACTAGCGGACCCCTCAGCAAGGCCGACGAGGTAGATGCAGTCTGCTTGGCTGATGCAGGTCTGAGTCCAGGGCGACTTAACACTTGTGTCCGCGATGTATAGAACAATGCCGTACTTCTCTTCCAGGTCAGCGAGGTACTGTGACAACTTGAGCTTTCCCATCTTGCTAAAAGCATGACGACCCAGGTGATTCAAGATGGATGCTTGATTAAGCGAAGTCACACCGTTGAACGTGCCAATTTGATGAAGCGCTGACTGGAGCCGGTGGCCAAAATCGACGACAGGTACGCCTGCAGAGCACGGAACGATGGCGACGGTTCTCAAGTTGTGGTTCGAGTTGACCTTGTTGCGGGACACAGACATCTTGCTGTCGTGCGATGGATCGGCCATTGGACCTTCAATCAGCGCTCTCATGCGTGAGGCAATGATCTTCGAGACCTTGATTGTAATGCCTGGGTGCTCTTGCGCTAAGCTGTTGAACAGAGTCTTGGGAAACTTAGCGAGCTCAGTATCGCGAATGGCATGGAGTGTACCAGGCCGTACGGACTCAGTCAAGACTTCCAGTTCGCCACAGCTGTCACCTTGACCATACTCGCCAATTGCCTTCATCTTTCCGTCACTGCCTTCTTGAATTGCTCTGAGTCGGCCATTGAGAACAATGTAGATGGCATCGCTCTCTTCGCCTTGGTTGTAGATCGTCTGGCCAGCGTTGACTTGAACCCACTCAAGTGCAAAATCAATGTGGAGGATGAGTCGGGGCAGGAGAGTGGCAAGTCGTTTGGCCATTGTCAGTAACACGATCGGATATTTCTCGACCACTTTCTCGACAACGTTCCGGGGCAAGAACCCCACGTAGACATCTGTTTTGGCGGTGACATCGATGAAGGACCTGTACGAGGACACCGTGCCCATGTATCCAGCAAGTCCGCCTGGTTTTATCATGAACAGGCTTTTGTTGTTGGATTGCTTCTTCCGCTTTGGGTGCTGAGAGCTACCGAATGAATGAGAGCGTGTCGAGCTGTTCTTGCGGTCTTGTGGGTTGAGGAGCTGCGATGCTTCAATGCCGCCTTGTCCTGGGGTGGTACCAAGCACGTTCGAGTCCGCATCGTCATCTTCAACAGGAACGCTGACGTCCAAGAATCCATCAATCACATAGTACAAACCGGGGTTGCGTTCACCCTGTTCGACCAGCACAGACCCTTTTGGAAAACAAACGATTTCTACCTCATGTTTCATGTCTTCCAAGATGCTGGCATTACCAGTAATACTGTAGGCTGATGCTGAGGCCATTGACTCTGAATCGCCGTCACCGGAACCTTCAAAAGGATCCATGAAGCCAAAAGCACTGTTGAAGATGGCGGTCTGTCGCTTGGAATCGAACGAGACAAGTCTGGGTGATTGAGCTGCAGATTGCGGCTGTCGAGAGCCGTCCTTCAGATTATCAAGACCGATCGCCTTGAGCATGCAATCCATGACTCCCTCGCGGAACAAGACATCTTCGTCAACAGACTCTTGGCGCTGTAAAGTCGATCTAGGGTTCACGTGCGTGGTGAAAGGATCTTGCGTTTTCTGCGAGAGAGGAGTTCCTGAATGGATGTCCGACTGCTTTGGGGTCTGATGAGGCTGAGAGAAACTCGGCCGACTATTGCGGCCTTGATGTCTTGCAGCATGTATGTTAGTCAGCAGGTCTCCGGCGCTGACTTGATCACTGCCATGGCCTGCAAACTCGGCACTATGGAGGTCTCCGCTTCTTGAGGCCATACGAGCTTGCATGAGGACATCGCGCCGCAAGCCTGGACTTGATGCTTTCCGTTGTGTCAGGAATGGATTGTGCAACGCAATTCCTTTCATGCCTTCTTCAGCGGGCACGCGCTCTTTCTCCTTGCGGAACTTGTCTTTGAGTCTATCCAATGCATCACCACGTAGGAAACCAGGAAGATCATAATTCGTATAACGATCCATCAGACGCTCGGTTCGGAGGACTTCACTTGTCAGGCCAAGATATGCATGTCCAGTGGCTAGCGTCACCCTCTGCAAGCGAGTCAAAATCACCTGAACAATGTGGGCAGTCGCTTTGGGGTAGATCTTGGTCAGTCTGTGGAAAGCCGTTGCAGGGATGATGGCTATAGTCGTGTCTACAGTAGCTCTTGCAACGATATCTGGATGTGCAGAAGCGGTCTTTGATGTTCTCGTGCGCTTGGGTGTTTCATTGCCGACGAAGCTGGAGTACCTGCTCGACCGCGGGGCTTGTTGGTCGTCAGAGGGGTCAAGATCGAGCGGTGGAGGTTCTTTGAATGCAGCGTTGCCCTGTCCAGTCGCTGTAGAAGACCTTTGTCTCGACATCGGGTTGACAGAGTTTGCATTCCAACCCATAGGGCTTGCGGTACCGGAAGCTGGCGTTGATGTGCCTTCGGGGGTGTATGCAGCAAAGCTGGATTGGTTTCGTAGACCCGGACGTGATGAAGTGGACTCTGGAGTATCGTCCCGATCGTCGTGTCGAAGCTTGACGGTCTCCGTGAACAAGGCCAGAATGGAGAACAGCGATGACAAAGGTGCGCCGTTCTTGACCTCGGTCAGAAGCTGATAAGTGCGATTGCCACTGGCGGGGTCATCTCCATTATCGTCGTCTATCGCGGACTCGTTGCCCGGGTCACTGGAAGAATTGCTACGACCAGATTTGACGAAAATTTGAACAAGACCGTCCACGACCAAGCAGAAGCCCTTCTCCTCTTCGAGAAGTAAGGTTTCTCCAGCAATGAGCTTCTTGGTTTGCATAGTCCTGGTGAGCTCATGGAAAACCGGACGTTCAAGATAGCCAAAGACCTTGATTGCACTCAGAAACTCGTCAAAATAGTTGGAGAGACCGGGCTTGGAGTCATGTTCCTGGGTTTCGGGGAAGATCTCGACCGAGGGTTCCTTTCGCTGCGGTTCAGGTGGGAGCCTCGAATACATGTTCAAGAAGCGATAGCGCACAAACCAGCTCACGGTGGAGGCAAAGACCAGCAGGAGGATGAGAAGGGTCGTCATGTTCAGCGTAAGTGTGAAGCTTCTGGACAGGAACGAAAAGATCCATGTCGGCAAGGTGATGGAGACGAAGCTGATGATCCAGTACAGCAGACTGGGAATGATTGTGAAGACCCCAATCACCAGACCCCCGAGCATGCCTGCTGTGGATTGGACACCAGCCGGGGCGTTTGTGGGAATGGCAGTAGTGGCGTGCTCTGTGAGCGAAGTGACCGTTTCTGTCAATACGGAGGGCACAGAGCCGTCCACACGTGAGGCGTCCATATTTTCTTTTATTGCGTTCACGCGGATCTCTAATGCTGCTGCCCTCACATCCCTCGCTGCTCGTCGTCCAATAGTGTGGTCAACGTGGACGATCGAGGTAGGGTAGAGCAAGCAAGCCAGCCAGCAAGCCAGCCAGCAAGCCAGCTCTCTCCACATAAAACGATTGCACGTTCTTGCCTGAATCTCTGCCTCAATGTCTGCCTGAATGTCTGCCTGATGCTTCCCTTCGCTCGACCTGCCGTCTGTTTCCTCGACAGCTCAATTGCGCGCGCATCAATCGCGCGTGCGAGTTGGTTGCACATGAATGTTGCGATTGAGACACTGACATCTTTCTTACCGTTTCTTGCTTGCTGTCTCTCCTTCTCTTGACGGGATCGCATACCGCCCGCCATCATGTCTTCCCAACCGCGCTCCTATCACCAGGACTATATCGCAAAAGTACGCTATTCGAACCAGCTTCCACCACCACCCGATCCGCCAAAACTGCTCGACATCCCTGGCACCGGTCTTGCAGGAGGCCAGTACACGAGCGCAGGATATGCGTCAAGACTGGCGAGAGAGCAACCATTGAACATTGAAGCGGATGCGGAGCTGGGCATGCCCATAGATCTTGTGGGCATCCCTGGAGTATTCGATGGAGATGAAAGAGGTAAATCATACTGGCAGCATTCATTAATGAATCGAGCTGACATACGGCTCACAGCAATCATGGCGCAGCCCGGCGCGCGCATCACCAACCCTCGCGACAAGGCACTTCTAAAACCCCTCAATGCACTCGGCAAGCCAGCTTCAGCGTCAGAGCAAGTCTCATTCCTGCGAAGGACCGAATACGCCGCCTCGTCGAGCCCTCAAATGTTCGCATCTGGATCCTCAAAGGATTTGCTGCGCGTGAGAAACGACCCTAAGCGCTCCACCAAAGCCAGGGACAAGGAGGATCCGATCAACATCATGAGGAACATTGTCAAGGGCTTCGACATTGCGTACCCACAAGATGCACACAAGGGCGAGGACTCGGCAGAGAGCCTGCGCGGAGCAGCCATCACCACCGAAGAAGTCAAGGCCTGGTCAAATCCCAAGCATCCCACAAACCCGAATCTCCAGCTGCTCGACAGCTACCCTCTACTTCCCGATCTCGAAGCGATACCGCAAATCGGCAGCTACATTGTCATGAAATTCACCACGAATCCCGTGTCAGCGACAGACAAATACGACACCCGACTCGACACCGCGATTTTCCGACCAAGCGCCGACCCCGAGAAAGAGGCAGAGTACGAAATCAAAAAGGCAGAATGGAACCCAGACTCAGGCGCACCCAAACCGCTCCAAGAATATGACTACGACTATTACCTCCCGGGCGAAAGTGAAGCCGTGACCGGCATCAAGCGCAAACTGGACATCAACGACCCCGACAACGAAAACCCAGAGCTCTACACAGACGACATCGGAGACGAGCAGCGCGCCTTCAAGTACCCGCGCGTGCGAACGTACCAGACGAACAACCAGACTGGCGACGACGAGAACGTCTACAACGACACGGTGGCGATCGCCCTGCACGATCCAGAGACAGACGTCGGCAGAGTTCCAGGCGCGAAGAAGCGACTGGCCAAGGGCGCATATTTCTACCCGATCTCGACTAGGATGTCCATCAAGCCGAAGCGCAGAGTCGGCGTGGGAATGGCGGCGGGCGAGGAGGACAAGCCGGACGAATTGAACCTGACGATCCGCGAGCCGGACGAGAATGATCTGGCCATGATTGGTTTCCACCAGGGGAATTTGGATTCGAGCTTACAGCCAGAAATTGTGGCGGAGGAATAGAGCTCTGTCGGTCTGGTGTGGCCACATGCGTTCCGGAGACAATGGGGTTTATCTTTTTTTAATTCTAGCAAGCGTTCTGCATTCTGTAGCATTACACCTCGTAAAGGAAATTTCCACGAGCCCAAAAAAAGTCCGCAATGCCTCTTCCTTTCCGCGTCAAGATTCCAGTCGTCTGAAGCGCATAATCAAATCCCTCCAACGCCATCGCTAAGCCCAGTCAAAAATGAAAAAACCCAAATCGAATTCTCTCCCATCAACCCTCAACCCAAGCAGCGAGGCAAACATAAGCCAAAAACAAATCAATCAATCCATCCATCCATCCATCCATCACCTCTGAAAAAGATCAAAGCACAATCCCCCCCTCCCTCCCCCCACAAACGCCACAACCCCTCTCACACCCACTCACAACCTCCGGCTCATACCTCTCCTCATACCAACCATTCCTAACCGCACCCGAAAGATCATTCTCCTCATTCGCAGTGGAGGGATCCTTAACATCCAGCGCGCCCGTCAGCGCAGCCGGCAGAGCAGCGGGAGCCGCGCTGGAAGAGGCGCCGATGGCTTTGAAGACGGGTTTTTTCTTTGGCGCGCCGGACGGGGTGAGCGAGATGGATTGGATTTCACTGTTGTTGTTGGAAGAGGAGGGTTTGGAGCGCAGGGTGGCGTTGGTGTCTTTGGTTAGTTGTTTCATTTCTTTGAGGCGCTGGGTGGAGGATGATCTTCGTCAGTTCTTCTTGGGAGTCTTTCGAAAACATTTTTAGGGACTGAGGGGCGCTCGGGCGGCATACCATGCGGTGGGAGTGGTCGTAGGAGGATTCGTGGGCTTGGAACTCGTTCATGCGCGCGTAGCCTTTTTGGCATAATTCGCCTGTTTCATCGACGATGTGAGCGGAAAGGTCTTCGGGGCATTTTTATGACTTTCAGTCAGATTAGATCGTACAAAAGAACGACATTCTCGCCGCTTTGGCGCTCTCGGTCAAGGCCTGTGGCAATGTGCTTCCGTGCTGGGGATTGTCAGTTGGAATTTCTACGAGATTCCATGGCGTTGTGGGCCTACTGGTGCCATTGTGATCAATGTCGATGTATTGAATGTTGCTGTGAATGACGAAGGCCGGGTATTGAATGCGACTACGTTGATACACTTCACATGCCTCTTCACTAGATGTAAGAGAAGATAAGGTGTGGTCGGTGCAACAAAGCTTGGTGGAGTCGAAAGCATGCGCGAGATGGAAACGTCGACGAATGGCGGAGGAGCTGATCTCTCTGACTTCACGACTTGATATCAACATACCGAACATCATATACGATACATACAACACAATAACACTCGTGACATCTGACGGTCGATCCCTCCAACTCACAATCCGACAGCGACTCTCGATTAATCCCAGCCTATCGTCCACCCCCAACAAACCCAGGCCATCATGGCCGCCTCCCGCGAAGACTCTCTCGCAAGCCTGCAAGAACTCGAACCGTCACCCGTAGACGAAACGCCCAGCAACAACCCCAACGCAGACTCCTACTTCCCGCCCTCTTCCTCCAGCGGCGACTCCTCTCCGAAACCAACAACAGCCTCCCCCGGCCTCACCTCCCACTCGCCCGCCTGGTACCTAACGCGCATACAAAAATACTCCACCTACGCCTTCTCCGCCTTCACCGCCTTCCACATCGCCAACACATCCCTCATCCCCCTCGCAACCCGCAGCGTCAGCGCCAGCGAAGGCTCCCTCCTCCTCACCCGCCCATACTACCAAAGCTGGCCTCTCGCCGAGCCCTTCCTGATAATCCTCCCCCTCGCGGCGCACATTTCCAGCGGCCTCGCCCTGCGCCTGTACAGACGCAACCGCAACGCGCGCCGGTACGGTGCCGAAACCCGCAGCGAGAAGAGGCAGTTCCGCGATAAATTGTGGCCCACGGTCAGCGGCACGAGTAAATTGGGCTACCTCTCCGTCCCGCTGCTGGCAGGGCATGTGTTCGTCAACCGCATTCTGCCGCTAGATTTCCCCGGCGGCTCGACGAATGTGGGATTGAGCTATGTGAGCCACGCGTTCGCGAAGCATCCTGCCGTTTCGTTCGCGGGGTTCGCGGCGCTGATTGGTGTGACGGTTTTTCACGCGACGTGGGGTTGGGCGAAGTGGTTGGGCTGGACGCCGGAGCAGAGTAAGGAGGTGGGGTTGGAGAGGCAGATGGCGAAGAAGAGGAGGTGGTATGCGATTAATGGTGTGGCGGGGTTGGTTTCTGCGCTGTGGATGGCCGGGGGTTTTGGGGTTGTGGGCAGAGGGGGTGAGGCGGGCGGTTGGGTGGGCAGGATGTACGATGAGATGTATCAGAGGATCCCACTTGTGGGGCAGTGGATGTGAATGAGAAATGAGAACGATGGGTTGGATGGTGGATTTTTTTCTTTGTTATTGGGTGGGCTCGCGATTGGTTTCTAGATACCCATCTCATCATCAATTGAGTGTACAAGCTGTGAAGAAACAGCGAAACTTTCAACATTAGAGTAATTCCAACTGCGCGCGCTTCTCGGCGAAGAAAGCTTCGAATGATGAGAACACAGCCCCTCCCCAGCGCCAGATCAAAGCTCACCGAAAACAACACAGCAAGACCAACTACCGCCTCCGCCTACACTAAACAACCCATCCCCTCCTAACAACATCCACCCCCCTCTCCTCAACAACCGCCCACTCCGCCACCGATGCGCCCGTCCCATTAAACTCATCCTCCGTCCCCTCCGTAGCTCTATTCCCCCAAATCGTCAACGTGGCAAACTGACCACTCCAAACTGGCCTTTCCAGCGTAACATTCGTCGTGTTGCCCGCATAGGGCACGATGCGATCCGCCTCCGCCGGCACATAAACATCACTAACCTCCACGTTCTCCTCGCGCGTGACGTTCACAACATCCGCGAGCGCGGGCACGGGCGACGAGGAATTCGTGAAAGTGACGCTGTACCCGCGCGGCGGGGCTTGGGCCCAGTCGAATGTGAGGTGGGAGATGGGGACGAAGGGCTCGGTTAGGCGGACGGTGAGGGAGGAGGAGGTATTGGAGAGGGTGGGTTGCCATTTGGTGCTGATGGCGCCGTCGATGGCGCTGAGGGGAAATTGGCCGGGGGAGAAGTCCGCGTCGCTGCTGGCGGGTTGGCATTGGAGGACGTTGCCGGGGGTGGTTCGGTTGAAACCAGCTCGGCGGTTGGGGAAGGTTATGGTGCTGTTTGGGTGGAGGAGGTGGATCGTTTTGTTGCCCGTGCCGCTGTTGATGGAGGTTCCGTCGAGGCCGATTGTGACGGGGATGGGGGCGGTCGCGAAGGTTTGGTTGGCTGTGGGGAGGGGGTTGGGGAGGCGTTGGAGTGTCGTGTGGGTGCTGTTGGATGTTGCGTTGATGGGCCAGCCTTGCCAGTAGATCGTTCTGTAGTTGATTTGAGGAATCTGCGGTGGGAGGTCGGGGTCGACGTTCAGGGTATCGATCATCAGGCGCAAACCCAGGTAGCCGAAGATTGCTACGCGATTCGCACTGCCCATGCCCGTCAAGAAGGGATACGCTGGGTGCGTTCCTCCATTGGTTGAAAAGTCATCGATCAGCTGCTCGCTGAATTGAAACCACGGTGCTCTCGTGTACGGTTGAGAGCCGTAGAGATCGTATGTGTACGCAGAGCAGCCAGATGGAGAGACTTCACTTGCAACAACGCTGAAGACGCCATAGGTCATTCCCGGTCCGTTAAGCGTTTGCTTGCCAGCATAGTAATCCAGATTGCTGAGAGAGTACGGATTAGGATAGTCGAGAAAGTCGTCGATCAACACAACATCTGCCTGTTTCACAGAAATAGAGCCGTTCATAGTCTGATACTCAAGGATGATGTTGGCGGGCTCATAGACCGGTATGTTGATCTTCTGGGAGATGTTGGCCCATTTCTCATTCGCTTTCAATCCGAATCGCTCTCTCAAGACATTCGTGTTCTCCAGGTGCGTCTTGATGAGAACCATCGTGAACCCAACGTTCGTTTGAAAATTAGCATACTCATCAGGATCGGTAGCATTGTAAAGATCGTAAAGTCCGGAAGTTTCGTTGAAAGTCACCACGTCAGAGTAAAACTGAGCAATCGCATCGTAAACAGGGAACAACTCATCGCGGAAGAACTGAGTATCTCCACTAGCAACCCAGTAGTTGTAGAATTCCAATCCAATATCTCCATTCAGATGATACTCGTAGTCGAAGCAAGGTCCAGTACCAGTACAGTTGCCAAACCTGCCAGATGTCCAACTGTACACCGCGCCATCGGGAGAGAATCTATCAGTCTCGTTCTTTGACGATTGGTAAGCCGTCAACACGTTCGCTTGCGCCTGAGGGAAGCGCTCAGATCTGTATCGGGGGATCTGCTTCGTTGATTGAGGGAAGGCCACCACCATGCCTGGTGCCATCCACACCTCAGAATCCCAGAAAGCCATGCCACCATAACTGTCGCTGCCCAAACCACTGACGGAGATGCCATTGACGTCGAGCTTGGTGTTATTACCAGCTGCCGAGATTGCATTGATCCCGACCGTTTCCTTGAGGAGGTGGAAAGGATTTGTGACTGCGGTGATCTGCAGCTCTAGAATGTTTGGGTCGTCGGGGATGCTTCCATTAGGGAAGCGGTAATTGTCTACTGTATCTGGGGTCATGATGCTGGCCCACTCAGCGGTGTGCGAAGAAAGAAGTTCGACATATCCAGTGTTGGCTGCGGACCAGGATGCATTCAGAGCAGTCGATTGGGGATCGTCGAACGCATCGGTCGAGGCGCCACCAATGTACTTTGTGAAAGTGCTCGTGCTCCCGGCCTTCAAATCGACGCTGAGCGATTGAGCAATCGATGAGCTGTTAGCACCGATGAACTTCTCGTCAGAGAACTCCGAACGCGTTCCGTTCCCATTACCTCCATCGCTCACCAACGCTGAATAAATGTATGCCGTGACATTTTCGATCCCCCAAGGTCTCACAGCCGACCAAATGGACGGCATAGCAGGCTCATATTTCTTTTCGACAAAATCCGTTCTGAGCGCACAGTCACCATTCAAAACATCAACAACAGTCGCATTCACATCCCTCGCGGCCGTGAGTTTGAGTCGCACAACAGCCTGATTGACATGCAACTTGTGCACGAACATCTCATACTCCACATCGACGGGCGGACCCCCAGCAGGAGTCCAAGTGTACGACCACTGCATAGTCCCAGCAGCAACATCCAGCGTCGAAGAGAAACCCGAGATTTGCTCCGCAGGCACATCCGCAGCGAGGACCTCGTCGTCAATCTTCAGATGCAAACCAGACCAGTGCGGCACGCCGCTAATGACGCTTTCGCCACCGTACTGATTCAGCCACTCGAAATTGGTCATATTAGTCGTTGGCTGGCTGTCCCAGAAGCCAGCAATAGTGGCAAACGTCTGTCTGCGATCGAACAGCGGCCAGCCATTGACGTTGTCTCCATCGACTTGCACATCGGCTTCGAAGAAAGGGCCCACGGCCGCGACGTTGATTCCCAGATAGCCGTTGGCGAGGGACATGCGCGACTGGTAGTGGCCCTGGTCGAGGTTCGTGGTGGTGATGCGCCAATTGGCATCGTCCCACGTCGTGCCATTGAAGCGCGTGTTGTAGATGCGGCTGTGAGCCGACTTGACCCCCAGGAGCAGCGAGAAGGCCAGGGGGATGGTGGAGAGCGGGGCCATTGTTTCTTCTGTCCATGGTAGCAGGATCAGTATGAGTGGTACGACCAGAGCGCAGGGAAGCAGGATTCTCGTGTATGGCAGCTGCGCCCTTGCAGTCTCCATGTGCTCTTTCTAAGTGTGTATGATGACGGTACTAGCGCCCTGTGATTGTTTGTAGAGAGCAAGGGAAAAGCAGTAGAAACGAAACATTCAAAGCGAAATTCACCGCAATGCAAGGAATCGCCGGAGAAAGAATGTACAACTTACATAGCGGCGGCGCTGGCATGTGCTCCTTGGATTGTTTGGTGCCAGCAATCAAAAGCAAAGGCCTACCGGACTCTCTGACTGATCGATCAACCGGACAGGACTGATGACTGGAAGAGTGACTGTACACGTCGTCCGAAGGGATTGGTACACCGAGGAAGGAGGTCAGGAGTTGAACCAGCCCGACAAGGTCCGCAGCACACCCTTCTACATATTTCAAGAGATAGTGGACACGGCGACGACCACGATGAACTACCCGCTCATCAAGCCTCCGCCGTCAGCCGCCATCTCATCATCCCGAGCTTTGCTGATCTGCTGCCGTTCTCCGGTGCGAGTCGGTGGATCAGGTGAACATGACGTGTGGGTTGTACGGATCTTCGTTGCGGCGAGTTGGCAGTGGAAGGATGGGCTGTTTCTGAGAGGCGGGGTTTGCGAGGGATCCATAGGGCACACGCTGTCTGCACGCGAGCGAGGCGAAGCTTGTTCAAGCATCCCCAAGCGAACGCAGTCGAAAGGCTATCCAAGTAGGTAATCAACCTTCTTCGGCTCCCCAGTTCCTGACGATCATGGTTCTCTGCTCGATCCCGCAAGTGGTTCGGTGGTTTCGACATTATTGGAGTCAGAGATTGAAACGAATGTCTTGCTTGCTTATAATCACATTACTGCTGGCAGCTCGCAGATTCATTGGTCACTAGAAGATAAGGCAGGCAGATTCAGCATTATGGTAAGAAAAAAGATAAAATACAGCTACATCTGAAAGAGACATCTCCGCAGAATGCAAAGAAAGAAGAAGCCGCATGGTTCGAATCGTAGCCCTACGTAAAGAGAAAAACCATTCGCAAAACGTAGACATTAAATCAGCAAAAAACACAACCAGTGCCGTTGCGGGTATCTTTCTCATCTTCTCTCGCCTCGTGTGTATGTTGCGTCCGCATAACGCATCAGAATCCCGAAAATCAAACAAGCAACATCTTCCTCACCCTCGTAATACATGTAGTAATGAAAGAGTCCAGAAAGGGGATTCGGGAACAAACCAAGAATCCCCAGTCGCTATCCTTGTACCCGCAACGCCTGCGCTTTCTGCATAAAGGGATCTCGTTGCCCTTACGCCTTGTGTAGTTTCAGTATCAGAAAACGGGGAGGGCGTTGCAGGTACGTCCTGCAATCAGTGCCCTCTCGTTGTATATTTGGAGGGTAGGGCATAAGCGCAAAGACAAATTCGTCTCCATTCACTGACGAACAATGAAATGCGCGCTTGCTCACTACTCCTCCACTTCTCCTTCCTCGCTGCCCTCGCCGGGATCTTCTTTCGACTCGGGAGCGACTTGAGCATCCGCCACATTCTGCCGGTTGCCGTTTTCGACGCGCAGCTCCTCTTCTTGGTGGCGCGTGTCGTGGTTCCCCGAGTCGTCTCGTGGTGCAGGAGCCGGATTGGAGGTAAGAACAATATCAGTCTTAGGGCGCTTGGCCAGGGGTATCTCCCCATTCGTGCCATTTGTCACGACTCCATTCGCTGGCGGATTGGGCAGGTCGTCGCGATCTCTCTTCTGGCCTGCCGAGCTTGCATTTGACAATCGTCTTTCACTCCCAGGAGCGGGTCGCTGTTGTCCTTGCGAAGCGGAGAACGGCGAGCCGGTCGAGACGTCCTGTCGATCTTCTCTCAGTCGCGTGACATCCCAGCCATCCGAGTGTTCGTTCGGAGTTGATAGACCTACGTAGATGCTTCTGCCGCCGTCGCTGTTGGCCGTGCTTGAGCCGGCCATGGGCACGCCCGATGTGGCATTGGTCCCTTGGTTCATCTGGTCGAAGTGCGCGCTCATGTATTCCACGGTTTTGCGCACATCCGCGAGGCGAACGTGCATTGCTTCCCACCAGGGCCGGCCTTTGACGTCGTCCGGCAGTTGGACCTCGGAATACTTGCACGCGTTGTAGAACGCTGCAACGGCGATCGTGCGGCTGTTGCACAAGAGGCAGAGCTGGGTGTTAACCGAGTCTGTCACAAAGGCCCATGCAGCATTGCGCAGTCGCTTGTTGTGCTCCATGCCGTAACCTTTCAGCATGTCGAAGAGCTGTCGATGGGGAGACTCCACGGTAAGATCGAAGCAAAGTGTCTCCAGCAGGACGTCCTCGTTGTATAGGATGCAATCTCGCCATCTCCAAAAGTCTTTGCTCTGTTCGTCGATGACTAGGTTGGGGTTCTTCTGCGCAACGCGACAACACGCCAGCACAATCTCTTTCATCTTGCGACAGGATTCCTCGACCTTCGTCGCCAGGAACAGTGCCGTCGCAGCACTCTGGTAGTGATGCAGCTTTGGAATGCCGTCTCGCGCCGATTTGAGGCTCGCGCGCATGAGGAAGCGCTGGAAGAATATCGCGGCGGTGCTCAAGGTGAGTTGAGGCAATTTCAGCAGTATGCCAACCTGCACAATGAAGTTCACGCCTTTGGCGCGAAGGTCTTTCTCCTCAGCCTGGGTCATGCCATCCTGTATGCTGGGGGTGTTTGCCAGTTCGGCATCGGTGAAAAGCCATTGCGCCTCCTGTTCTGCAAGAACTCTGTTGGGGGATTTGGGGCGGTGTCGCGCGGCGGGATGTGAGGAAGGAAGGTGTTGGATGTTTGAGGGACGCTGCATGGCGGGCATTGCAACTTTGCTTTGGGCGGCCGTTCGAGGCAGATCGGACAGCGGAAGGTTGTGCTCGATCAGCGATGAGGGCGCGCGGAATCGGTCGATGAGGCTGGGCTAGACGCTGCAAGCAGGTGAGGTGTGGTATGCGCGGGCTTGCTGTTTCGACGAGCAATGCTGGGCCTGTATCAAGGGACCTGGAAGGCGTGGGAGCGGTGGTGAGAGGCAGAAGATATTCTCATTTGCAAGGCGATTGCGTAGTGTGCGCACACAGGGCGATGATGCAGGGCGGTGATGTAGTGAATGGCATTTAATTCGATTCGAGAAAGTGCTCGATCTCGCAGATGGGAAAGTCACGATCGAGGAAGCGCTGCGGCAATCGGGCGCGGGCGCTCAAGCCACCGGCGCAGTCGCTTGCTGGCGTCGCAGGCGTAGGAGTGATGAGATGACAGCAGCAAGACAGACAGCAAGAGAAGGAAGCCTGCCACAAATCTGCCTGAGGCTCAACGGGAGCGGGATGTGGCAGATCCCGTTGAAAGCTTCTATCACGTGTTTGGCAGAAAAGTGAAGGAAGAAAGAGGGACTGGGCTGGGCTGGGTGAGGGGCAAATCACGGGCGGATCTAACTGACAGAGGGTAGAGGCGAAAGTCAGAGCCAGCCAGCGCTCTCGATATAATATCGCCTATCACTGGTCCAGCAGTCCAGAATCTCAAAACAATCCTTCTCACTCACACACCCACACTCACTCCCCAACAACACCCACAAAACCCGCCCAAAATGCCTTCCGGAATGGGATGTAAGTCTCGCCCTCCCTAATCGGCTCTCCCTCACACACCCAACAAGTGCTGACTCTTCCCCTCCAACAGCGGGTACCAACCCCATCCACAACAAGAAGCCCAAGAAGAAGGTCACCGAGGAGGACGACGAAGACAAGGCCTTCAAGGCCAAGCAGCAGGCCGGTACGTCATCCAGATTCCGAAAGAGAAAGACAAACAGACATGGCGCGACAAACGGCGACCGAGCAAGGCCAGCTGACATGATTTTTCCCACGCAACAGAGAAGAAGGCTCGTGAGGAGATGGCCAAGAAGGCTGGCGGCAAGGGCCCTCTGAATACCGGTGGCCAGGGCATCAAGAAGAGCGGCAAGAAATAAGCGTGCTTTGGACAAGCCTGAGAGCGAGGATGGAGGGCCTTACCGTGTGTGGACGGGACATGGCATGAAATACGGCCGTGTCGGGGAGAAGCATGCATTTTTGGCGTGTGAGAAAGAAGAAAAAGGGCGTTTCAGCGATGACAGGGCAGGATTACTCGCTCTGATCTCCAGGGTTGCACTTGAATAAACACTGCGCTTCTAAATGATATCCAAGTTTTTGATGACTACACAAGTCTGGCCACATGGTCGATGCTGGATGGAGAATGGCTCCAACACTCCCACGTTCCATTCGATTTTTCTCAGTTTTTTCCTCCAGCCCCTCAATCTACTTGATCGGTCGAGAAGGGTAATCACGGGATTCAAGGAGCAAACATAAAGTCGCACGCGAGAGATCAAACACTCATGCCGAAGGGATAACCCCCAAAATACAAAAAATTGTCCCAGTTCACAACGTTGAGCAACGCCCAAGAGAGGTCTTCATCAAGGTAAAAACGGAGACAAATAAAAACGTAATATGAAATTCTCAATGGAAGACATGTAGAGAATATGAATAAGAGACTCAGCATGGTTCAAGTTGCCTTTCGATTTCAAGACGAATGACCCTTTCATTCATTGGACTAAAATTCGTTCGCTTGTTCTTTCTCTAGAGCACATCTGTATGTTTTGGACGACTCATCTCAGCCCCCAAACCTAGGCGATCGAGAAGTCGATGCACAGATACCTGACTCTGCAGGTGTTAAAAAAGTACGGCTACGTCAACTCGGGTCCACTCCAGCGTTTGAACTGTTCGGCCGAGCGATCGTCCCAACATCAACACTTCAACTTCTTTTCTTACCACATATAGCACATTCAGCGAAGACATACATAAGCACAAAGGAATACTCGTTTAGCAGATTCTGATCATGTCCGATCAAGTCCTCCGCGTAGGCATCCTCGGAGCCGGCGAGGTGGCCCAAGTCATCCACCTCCCGGCTCTGGCGATGTTGAGCCACCTCTACACCGTCACGGCGATTTGCGACATTTCCCAAAAAGTAAGATCCCCGAATACAGATCAAAAGGAAGAAAAATCATCAAATCAACTCTCCCCATTTCCCTCACTAAACCCCAACTAACACCCCTCCCAGAACGCAACCCACTGCTCCACCAAATTCCACATCCCACTCGCCACCACAGACCCAAACCTCCTCCTGTCCAGCCCCGACGTCGACGTAGTCTTCAACCTCACCTCCGACGACAGCCACGAGCCCTACACCATCACCGCCCTGCGCGCGGGCAAGCACGTCATGCTGGAGAAACCCATCACGCTCTCCCTTCCCTCCGCGCAGCGAATCCTCGCCGCCGAGCGCGAAGCCGGCGGCCCGCGCGTTTTCGTAGGCTACATGCGCCGCTACGCCAAATCGTTCACGCAGACTTTCCTTCGGGAAGTGGGATCCATCGACAGAGTGATGTACGCCCGCGTGAGGGATTTCAGCGGGCCGAACGCGAAGTTTGTCAGTGAGAGCGGGACGTTCCAGGTGAAGAACGATGACTTCCCGGCCGGGGCTGGGGAGGAGAGGGATGCGAGACTCGCGAAATTGGTGAGAGAGGCGTTTCCGGCGGGCGAAGAAGTTACCGACGAGCATGTGCGTTACGCGCGGTTTTTGGGCAGTCTGGGGAGCCACGACATCAGTCTGATGAGGGAAGTTCTGGGTTTTCCGGAGAGAGTGGCGGGGGTGACTGTGCACGAGCCGTTTTACACAGCGATGTTCGAGTATAGGAACCGGAAAGGTGGCAAGGAGCCGTTCGCGGTGACGTACGAGAGCGGGATTGACGGGGTGCCGGAGTTTGATGCGCATTTGGCGGTTTATGGCGAGCGGAAGAGGGCGATGATCAAGTACGACAGTCCGTATGTGAAGGGCTTGCCGATTAAGGTTACGGTGCAGGAGGTGAATGGGGAGGGGGAGATGGAGACAAGGGAGATTCTGGGGAGCTACGAGGATGCGTATACGGCGGAGCTGAGGGAGTTGTGGGAGTGTTTGAGGGAGGGGAGGGAGATTAAGACGACGGTCGAGGATGCCATGGAGGATTTGAGGTTGTATGATTTGATGTATCAGAGGTGGATTGGGGAGAAGGCGTGAGAGTGATGGGTCTGGTTGGGAAGAATGTAGATGTGATATGATATGATTTGATGTGATATGGTATGGCATGGTCGAAGATATCGTACATTTTCAGATCGAAGCGGTAGCCGCCATCGATCAAAGACTCGCGCTTCAAACAGATTCGTGACATGAAGATGCCCACCGACTAATTTCACGCACAAAACCATCAAGGGGAGGAGCGCCACGGCCGACCGCTTCTGCTTCGTCTGTGATACGCTGACATGTCGTCACAACAGCGATTTCCGGGTCACTGGGTCCTGCAGGATTGGCAGGGCGGATGATCCGGAGTTGTAAGAAACGAAGCTCAGATCGCGGGCTGTGTAGTTCGTTGAGAACAGGGCTAGGTGGTTGATTGATTGATGCCCAGCGGAGGCGTGAGGTTGGCAGAGCGAATCAGAACGAAGTGAGGTCGATTGAAGGGAGGATTGTTTGGTGCTTGTGGTGTCTTCCGCCGCACGATTCTGCCGGCTGATACCGGTGTGCCCTCCATACATGTACGGATTGATGTATCACGACGATCCGAATGTGACCTTACCAGGTATGGGCTTGCTTTTGTTCGCGAGATTGGGGACTGGAAGATGCACTTGACACCGAGCGTCGTGCCCGAAACGACGGTCGAGATTTGTATTTCTCACTTTTTGCACCGCCGCGGAGGCTTGAAGCAATGGTCAAGCGTCATAGATACGGTGATCGGTGCCGTTGTTGTCACTGAGTTGATTAGTCGATGTATTCCGACACCGCATGACCTTCTTGAAGCAACTAGACCATGCCAGATCCAGATATTAGCCATTCTGGACCAGACTAATACACGCCCAAATACCAAGCAACTCCCACATCCGATTCATGCAATCCGTCACATGAGAGCTGAATACAGTCCGCGGTTTTCGCCTGTATGTAGGCACCCAAGCTAAAGCTAAACAGCGCTCTGCACACAATTGGACAACCAGCAAGACAAGCCAACCGCGCTTGGCCCTAAGAATACGAAGAAGCCGTACGAAGCCGAATGAATCGGCTGTAGGGATGAACTTGGTAACAACTTCTCACTCACCATCTCCTACCTGTATAGTGAGTTTGCGACGAAGAAAGCAAGTAGGCACAGAAAAGGTTGAAGTTGTGTGTACGCGTTTCTGAGCGAGACATGCATCCCTGTGTCTTCCCCCTCCCCTGCTGGAGATCGCAGTGGTCGAAACGCCACAGCCGAGCAAACAAGCGGAGAGACGAGAGGAGGTCGAGAAAGAGTCCCAAGACTTGATGCACCGGGGTGGCTAGCGAGACGAGACGAACGTTCGCTTGCTCCCCGGCAAAAGGCTGGACCAGTAGGAACCGTTCACGCAACTTGCCTTTCCCAGCAAGAATGGCTCGCTTCTCTAGCCGATGGAAAGGTTCCTCAATACCTTTCTGTCCCGGAGTCATGCCATGGACACAGTCTTGTATGTTGATTTTTCACTATGGTTTAACCGACCTTCTTGGGAGGATGTCACGAGATCACGATGGCTTTCTCCTAGAAGTGTTGGCGGATCCTGCAAACCACAATCCACATGATGGAAGGAGACCGGCCGAGCGAGATCCGTCGTCCCTCTTGGCCGTCTAGTTTTGCCAGGTCTAAGAATTGGCGTGAATCGGTGATGGATGTGACGTCGTAGCTTTGAACTTGTTGCTAGGCACGAGCCCAAATATGGTTCAGGCGAAAGGAGAGTCTATTTGCAGGGATTTCTGGCCAGCCAGAGTAGACGGCGAGACGGTAGTTGACAGTTTGCTATTTGCTCTGCGCCAGCATGAGGTCCCCTCGGTCCCGTCGTGCTACTGAGCGGCATGCTTTCGACGGCGGTAAGAAGTCGTCTCCTCACATGATTATAGTATATGCGGATGGCCAGTAGAGATGTGACAGTAATGTGCATGCATATGTGAGGCTGCAAGCATGGGCAGATCCGCGGAAGAATATAACCCATGCTCGCTGGGACGAGAGAGGCCATTCCCATCACTTTCTTCATAATCCACAGGGCGCAGCACTTCTCTAGCGCCGGCCCGTGTTTTGTCAACTGTCAGTCCGTCAGGCCTTTAGTCGCTCTTGCTTTGCCGCTTGCCGTAGGTGCCACGCCAAATCAGACTCTCTGACAGGACAGAGGCCAGAGGACACAGGACAGGCACAGACAGGGCCGTCGCGCGC
>MSJI02000545.1:0-46576 GCA_001931905.2 Cladosporium sp. IMV 00045 | reverse complement strand
TTCCCCAGCTCCATTCTCCAAGAGAGACTCAATACAACCTCACACAATCAATCCCACCATCACCGTCATCATCACCACCAACATACCACTTTGCACATCTTTGAATCACCAACTTTCTCATCACCTTCGCTGCTTGCGTGTGGTTAGACTCTCATATCGCGATATCGAAAGTAAGGTTGTTGCTGACCACTGCGTAGACGCTCATACCCCAGCGCACTGAAACAAACTCGAAAATCAATTAACCTCCCGAAATTGCGCGCCAACCGTCCATTCGACTCGAGCTACTCATCACCTCCTCCTATACGCTGCCTGCAAGCTTGCTTATTCCTTGACCGCACTCGATTGCGCTCTCGTTCCCATCAAACACTGCGAAACCCCGCGCCATCTTGGTACCACGTAGCGGGTCGGAAAGGATAAAGGGCCCACCTGAACGGCTCTACACGCACATACTCATAAAACCACAATGTCCTCAGAGCTCGCAAACCAGCTCGGGGCAACTTCCCTCAACGATGACACCCCTACAAACGACGACTGGAAGGCTGGCTTGAACAAACCGGCGAAAGATGGAAGAGTACAGACCGAGGATGTCACAAAAACCAAAGGCTTGGAGTTTGAAGATTTCTATATCAAGCGCGAGTTGATGATGGGCATTTTCGAGGCTGGTTTTGAGAAGCCTTCGCCCATTCAAGAAGAGACGATTCCAGTTGCGATCACAGGCAGGGACATTCTGGCGCGTGCAAAGAACGGCACGGGCAAGACCGCTGCTTTCGTAATTCCCACACTCGAGCGCATCAACCCCAAGTTGCAAAAGACCCAGGCTCTGCTTCTTGTGCCCACCAGAGAATTGGCCCTCCAGACCTCGCAAGTATGCAAGACTCTGGGCAAGCACCTCGGCATCAACGTCATGGTAACCACTGGCGGTACTGGTCTCAAGGATGATATTATTCGATTGAACGAGACCGTCCACGTGATCGTCGGTACTCCTGGTCGCATTCTCGACCTTGCATCCAAGGGTGTCGCCGATCTCTCCGCTGCCCACACATTCGTCATGGACGAGGCTGACAAGCTTTTGTCGCCCGAGTTCACCATTACCATTGAACAGCTCCTGCAGTTCCACCCGAAGGACAGACAGATTATGCTCTTTTCCGCGACTTTCCCCATTGTTGTCAAGTCCTTCAAGGACAAGCACATGCGCGATCCCCACGAAATTAACCTCATGGATGAACTTACGCTCCGCGGTATCACCCAGTACTATGCTTTTGTTGAGGAGAAGCAGAAGGTTCACTGCTTGAACACCCTTTTCAGCAAGCTCCAGATCAACCAATCTATCATTTTCTGTAACAGCACCACCCGTGTTGAGTTGCTCGCGAAGAAGATCACTGAGCTGGGTTACTCATGCTTCTATTCGCACGCAAAGATGCTTCAACAGGCTCGCAACAGAGTTTTCCACGATTTCCGCAACGGCGCCATGCGCAACCTTGTTTGCTCTGATCTTTTGACTCGCGGTATTGACATTCAGGCTGTCAACGTTGTCATCAACTTCGATTTCCCCAAGAACGCCGAAACCTACCTTCACCGTATTGGACGTTCTGGACGTTTTGGTCACCTTGGTCTGGCTATCAACCTGATCAACTGGGATGACCGCTTCAACCTTTACCGTATCGAGCAGGAACTCGGCACCGAGATCCAGCCCATTCCCGGCAGCATCGACAAGAAGCTTTATGTGTACGATGCCCCCGAAAACATTCCCAGGCCTATCGCCGCGACGCCTCAGCAGCAATTCGCACTGCAACAGCAACAGCAGCAGCCGCCAAATGGCAGACAGCAAGGCACTGGATCAGACTTGCAAAACCCTGCAAACAGGACAGGAGGTTACCGTGGCGGCCGTGGTGGCCGTGGTGGATACCGTGGTCCTCCTCGTGGCGGTGGCCAGCAGGCTGCTTTTCAAGGCACTCCTGGGCAGGTTAACTACCAGCAGAGACCGCAGCACCCCCAGCAACAGATGCCACCCTCGGCCGCTCAAGCATAGTATATTTGACGGCTTCAGTTTGAGCGAGCTCTGTTTTCTTGGTTTTTGGCTATTTTCACATGGCGTTCATTGGCGTAACACTGTAACGCTGGCTGGCCGGCGTGCCACTGGGCGACACGGCTGGTGCGATCCTTCATTTTCCGATTCCTTTACGACTGTTCTTTGTTTGTACGATCTTACGATCTCCGGTTCTTTCGCTCCGGACTCCTGGATTTGCTAGCATCCGCGGCATATGCTTCAGATCGCTGAATTCCAGGCTCGATGTGTGGCTGGACGAGCTGCATATTTCTCCTTATCCTCCACGAATGTGTCGATCCACACTTACCCGCGGCACACGAACACAACTCTACTCGACACTTTAAAAAAGACTACACCGACATCTCTCGGCACTTTTCTGGTAGCGGCCATTGTTCCATTCTACGAAAATACGAAAACAACCCCAATATCGATACTCAACCTCGCTCATGTCCGTCCCAACATGAGCGCAACGACAATTCTGCAACATGGGCTCCAAAATTCTCGACAACCCAGCTCACCACAGTTGCCATGCAGAGCGCCATCGGCCCAGCTCGATGTCTCTTCGAGACACACTCTACGACCCCGTTGATCATGGGCTTGGTCCCTTTACGTACAAGCCCACTCGATCAGATCCAGTCCATCCTGTGTTCACCAATCCATCGCCAAACTCGACGTTTTCCGATCTCACAAGACGCTTGGCATCTCAAGAAAACGCAACGAGAAGTTTCCGCAGGATGGACCAAATGGTGGAAAGAAAAAACCGCAATAGAAAAGAACACAAGGAGAGGAAAAGTTGCAGAAGGAACTTCTTTTCTGGACTATCGGCAGATCCAGCTAACTTGCTTTGCTGCAATTGGCTGTCGCGGTCTGATTTCTGTCACTCATTAGAGAAGCTCAGAAAAATGACAAGAAAAGCAATGGCTTTTCATTCTCCTTGTGAAACATCTTCACTTTCACCGTGCAATTTCTATCAGTGACATGTAACATTCCTTCGCGCAGTGTGCTAATCATCCAGGCTTCACAATCAAATGCAATCCCATAACAGAAACCGAAAGAACATAGTACAGCGGAGGTGTGCATTCGCACTTACCATATCAAGAATGAACAGCCCAAGATCGAAAGAGTTCCAGCTCACATGATGGAAAAGGCCAATGCATCGATGATAATCCAGTCATCAGTCGGTTCGAAGACCGACCAACCGAAACCAGCAATGCCGTATCGACAAAGAGACTTGCAAAGCTACCCACATGCAGGTAACCTACACATATGACAGAACCACAGAAAACGAATGAAGCTGGAAGTCCGCATATCATACATCACAAACAGACTTTTCTTTTTTCCATGTCCGGCCTGGTTGCATGTCTTGCCCTGACCGCATGATGGGGAACTTAGTGCAAAAACCTCAATGGCAAAGTTAAGTATGTATAAGGTACTGGACCGCACTTTCCTGGCTGGCCACTCCTGCTCATTACTGAGACCGAATTGATCCGTGAAAATGACTCAAATTGCAAGACTCAGAAAAGAACAAGAAAAGACCGCCTGAACAGTTTGGTTGGCCCCCCTCAAGAAAAGCGCGTATAATGGATGAGAGGCCGATGAGAAAAAACATTTGAATGCCCTGGGATATCACTTTTTGTTCTCTTCCTGACTCCTTTTGTCTTTCCTTGCTTTTGCCCTTTCCTCCACTTGGCTTTTTGCCTGCTCGGTCTGTTTCCTTTCCTTCTTTGCTAATATTGCTCTTATTTCTCTCTTTCAGTCGGAGACATCGTCTGAGGACGTCGTACTAAAACCTGCGCAGCAGCAGCAGCAGCAGCAGCAGCAACAGTAGCATCACCAACCATCCTCCATCCCTCAACCCCCCAAAACTACATGTACCTCACAGCTTCCCATGCCTTGCCTTGAAAACCGCGACCTTGTCATCATAGAACAAGATCTCGCGCAAGCGCAGCTTCGCGGCGCGGGCGTGCTTGCCCTTGCCGCGGGGCCCGTCCGACTCCTCGTCGGAGTCGGTGAGGTCGTCGTCGTCAAATTCGTCATCGTCGTCGTCATCGTCGTCGTCGTCGTGATCAGCGTCGGATTCGGTGTCGTCGTTGTCATCGGCGTCGCTTTCGCCGTCCAGCTCGTCATCGTCCTCGTCTTCCATTTCATCCGCGTCGTCTTCCTCGCCTTCGGAGCTCACCAAGCCACCGCCGCCGCCGCCGTGGATGGGTGGGAGGTTGGGGTGTGCGGCGTTGTTGTCGGTGCGTGAATCCCATTCCCGTCGGCTTTCGAGGATTTCGAAGCACTTCGTTCCAATTCCTATGTAGCAGAGCTCGACTTCGGGACGTAGAGCGACGACGTCGACGCCTTGCAAGGCGAGCTCGCGAGGGTCGGTGTTGCTACCGTGAACGTGGTCGGCGAGGAAGGGAATGTACAGACTGCGAAGGTGTGGTATTGAGGGGAGGTTTTGGAGGAAGAAGTGCTGGTATGCATGTCAGTGAAGTTCGTGAGATGAGATGCTCGTGTACCACTTACCCAGTCGTGATAGTCGAGCGCCATGCCTAGTTCGCGCAGATTGCTCATTTTGCCGCTGCAAATGAAGGTGAGGATATCGCGCGTGAGCATCCAGCGGCGCCATCTGCTAGAGCTGGTCGGGTGCCCTTCGGGACCCTTTTCGGAACTATCTATGAGGACTTTCTGGAGGCTTTGACGGTGTCGTCGTAGAGGACCGCGATATATGGCATCGACGGTCACGGTGGAGGTATATGTGCGGCCCTCTTGGAGGAAGAGCACCTCCAGGCTGTTGGGCGCGAGCGTTTCTTTCAGGAAGGAGATAAGCGGAGGAGACACAGTGTTCGTGTGTATTCGCTTGAGGTTGAGGTGGTATTGCAGTTCGACATCGGCGGATGAGAGGGATTGTTTGCCGTGCTTCCGTGGAGAGTTGTGTGTACTGCGTCGAGGAGTAGGGTACACTGGTGATTTGAGTGTCGGGCAGAAGGTCCTCTTTAGTGTCTTCCATAGTGCTTCGTGATTTTGACAATGTAATATAGTCAAAGATGTCAACATTGACCAATCGATGGCCCGTTGCAGTACTGGTATTGATAAGGGTACGCGCTCCATCTCAAGAACCTTTAGGCGCAAGGAGCTTTGAAGATGATCATCAGGCGGTTCTTCCAGCTCAGGCACCACCTCTGGTGAGATGGCTGCCCCAGAACTGAAGGCTTCTGAGGCGCCTGGTAATGCACCTGATAGCTGAGGCTGTGGTGAGGCACAGCGGCTGCTGGCAATTAAAGGGTCACTGTCAAAAGCAGGGCCAGCCTCAGGTGGGCTAAGGCGCGGCGACAACAGTGGCGGAGGAGAGATTTGTGACTTGGGAGTTGGAGGTCCGTCCAGAATGTCTGCAGGGTTGAGTGTGCTGGATTTGCTGTTACGTGGCGGACTTTCAATCCTTAGTTCTGGACGTGGGGGTGAATGTCGTCGAGGACGTATAGGCAAGACCCGCCTCGGTCTCATGTCATGTACAAACCCCATTAGTGTGCCGAGTACACCTCCTAACCGCTTCTCGCCGATCGTCGATGAACCCGCGGTAGGGTTATCGCGGTCGACTTGCTGCAGGTTGTCACCTTCCCAGACGGTCACCCAATCGCGGGTCATTGCATGTCTGGCAAGGCCTATGCGCAATTCTTGAAGCTTTTCCACAGACCTTCCAATCAAAACCGCCATTTCGTCGAGGTATGCGAGCTCGTCAATATCCAGCACGCTCAGACTCTTCATAGGTGGAAGGACCGAGAAGCTTGGATGTTCAACGCGATCGAGGTCGGCGAGACGAATATGAGCCGGCAGACCTGGATTGTTAAAGTTTCCTATTACGGCGTGCAAAGGCGGTGGCGCTGTCACGTAAGGTGGAGGCATAGCGTGAGGATGGTCGGCGGATGAATTATCGTGCCATCGTACCCAGACTTTTTCAAGTCGACATGGCTCACCGTCAGCTCGTTCTGCCAGAGACGAAAGTGCAAGCCATACGTCGCGTAAGACTCCCGTAGGCATATCCCAAACAAATGTTTCCAGCGATTGCATGCGCGCAACAGCCAAAGCGACTAGCGTTCCAAGCATCTTTCCGCCTTCCTTCGATATGAGATACTCTTGTACCCAGTCTGCAGGACCATTTCCCAAAGAGAACTTCTTCGTGAAGTGTGCATAATGATTCCCTCGTCTTCTTCTGATGGTCATGTCCGAAGCCTTGCCGCGACCGGTAGCCGCGAAACGATTTCCCGGTTTCTCTGCTCGTTGTCCAGGTGCTTCCCCAAACACCTCCTCGGCCATGACGAGTGTCGCAAGTCCATAAGTGAGAGCGTCCACTCCAGAGCGCGGCTCGGCATGGGTGCTGCTATCCGGCCAGACGATGTCGAAACGAGAGTAAATGTGCGGAACGGCGAGTCGGTGCAGAGCGCTGTGGCAGAGCGCAAGTGATGTCAGATCGTTTGTATGCGTGACCTCGCGCACAATATCTTTGAGGATATCCAGAGGTAGATCCAGCAGGCCCTTGGGCTTTTGAGCCTCACGCTCCACCGTCAAGGTCTCTTTCCCTTTGCCCTTCCATACGCGACTCGATCGCAGTCGCGGGCTGGGTGCATCAGTCTCATGGCAATCCTCGTGGAAGCGCGTACCAACGTTCTTGATATCCTTGACGGGTTCGGGCGGAGGGTTTGGGACTGGGAGAGGCGGTGGCATGCTGGCAGCAGCTGGCTTTGGGACCTGCGATGCGGTGATCGCATAGTGCCTGGCGTCATCGTCGAAAGTCGCCGGCGCGGTCGCCTCGCTCGAAGATGCCACATACGCGCTCGAGGCGGTGGCGGCGTCCATGGTTGTACTGTTTTGTCCGTGTTTCGCATGCAAGATCGCAGCGCCGCTCACTGCTCAGACTCGGCGGTCGTGTGCTTGCATGCGGCAAGAATGGGATTGTGTTGTGGTATATTGTTTTGGTGTAGCGATATGGAGGATGTGCCGGCGCAGTACATGTAGTCACCGGCAGCACAAGGCGGGGAGTGTTGGGGATTGAGATGTGTGAAGATGTTTGCTGGGAGTTGGGCGAAGGGAATGGTTGGTGCTGGGGCTCCGGCCACAGCGTCTGATTGTTGCAGCAGTCTCCGCAGGCTCCCCAGCAAGCCAGCAAGCCAACTCCACGGGACCGTCTTTAAGGTTGGCGGAGAGGCGTTCGCGCCTTTCTTAGCGCCACTTGCTGACCTCACTTACCGGGTCACGTGTCTCTACATACATTTTTACAAGTGCTAGTGCCTGTATTCTTCTCAGCTGGTTCGAAGTATTATTACTGCTTCTCGTTACTCATGTTCTTGATCATGCTTCAACGCTCTCACTCATATCACCACTCAAGACGGAAGATCACCGCTTTGTGGGTAGCGCTCGGTCCGCAACGGAATGCACTGCAGTATTCGCGTGTGTTCACTCACCTTGAGATGCATCCGTCCGATCTGGCCTAACGGGACATGTCGACCAGCCGCTTAGAGCGGTCTAGCAAAGTATGCGCTGGCCTTGGGCGGGCGTTGGATATCTGACGAATCACGCCCAAAGAGACAAGTTTCTCCCTATCGGGCGGCTCTCTTAGGTGAGAAATGGAGGTAGTCGGATGTTTTTATAGGCGGCAAGGGCGAGAGAGGCTTAAGACTTGCCTACCGTTCAGCATCTAGGGCATTGGCGTAGTGCTTTGAGGATATATCACATCGTGGGAGAAGCCTGCATGCACAGGGAAGTGTCGACGGAGCAGATGGAATTCATGTGCTTGCAGGTCTGGACGCAAGAAGCGTTGATTGTAGATAATCAGTAGACATATCCTTCAGCAGGAAGGTTCTCTGCACGTGTGTCATCGACCGATTTTGTACTACATTGCAACCATTGATCAGATCATGTGTCGGTTCAAGGACATAGGTAGTGCCATCGAGATCTCTCTCTCCTACGTATCCTCATCTCTGTACCCTTCGTGCTCATACCCTCTCCTTGAGTACACCAAGTTCCTCTACAACCATTGAGATACCTATTCGCAGGAACAATATCTCCATCTCCTAAATCACACTCTCTCCGCGATCCGTATGCAAATACCATCCGTACTTGCCTATTGATATAACCTACCACCAGTGAGATACCTACGGACGGATAGCTTGGTCTACTGTCGATCTTACACACTCAATCTACTGATTTAGTTGAGACGTACATCCGTTTGGTGACCACCTTCTTTCAAGATGGAGAACGACTGCTCGTCTAGTGAAGCAACACTGAGAGTCACTCATCGACCAGACGTTCGGCAGCAACCAATCGAACTAGTAGGACTGTCTTTTTGCGAAAAAGATACCAAGTCCGAGCGAGGAACAATAGAAGCATGTCTTCAGGGCGTGAAGTTCGCACTTGTGTAATCAGAAAGTCAAACAGGAGGCAGGCCCAATCTTTGTACCAGCAATCTTTTTTGGTCTTTTGTAAATTCTTCCCTTGGATCTATTGAAACATCTGTAGCTTTGCTACCAAAGAAGTAAGGCGCATAATCCGTCGCCTGATTTTGTCAAAGCACAGTACAGCCAGCCATTCCCGCATTTCGCCTCGAACGCCGTTTGCCAATGCATCATATTCATTCACCTACAGGTGGTGAAAGACGCGATCAGCTTAGTAACCGCCCCTTCCGCGTCCGCGAGGAGCACCCCTTCCGCGAGGAGTGAATCCACCCCGGGAACCACCACGTCCACCGAACGAGCTACCACCGCGTCCACCACCGAACGAGCTACCGCCGCGTCCACCGAATCCTCCGCGACCACGGGGCGCACCACGGCCTCTAGGCGCTCCGCGAGCACCGCCAGCACCTCTCGGCTTCTTGACCTTGGCGGCACCTGGTGGGGGCTTGGGCTTGGGCAGGAACTTCTCGAGCGGGAGGAGCTTGTCGCCGCCAATGTAAACCTTGTCGCCAGCCTTGAAGCTGGTGGCGTGGATGCCGTCGCCGGGCTTGACGGTGAAGTAGACCTGGTTCAGCGGGCCGAGGATCTCGTCGACCTTGCCGATCTGGGACTTGTTCTCGAGGAATATCGGGGCGTTGAAGTAGGGGATCTTGGGGTTGATGGACTCGCAGACCATCTCACCCTCGGTGGCGTGCATGAAGGTACCCATCTCTGTTTGAGCGAACGTGTTAGCGGCATTGTCTGGCAGAAGGCCTTTTATGCGGACCAGAGCGCAATTATCGAGGTCGCATACCCATGACAGTCGCAGGAGGACCGAAAGACTGAAAACCACCGCGTCCACCGCCACGACCACCGCCGCCGCGGTCACCCCTGAAGCCACCGCGTCCACCGCCACGGAAAGACATGATGTCTAGACTTTTTCGCGATTGTCTAGCTAGAGATCGAGTTTTGACTGCTCAGTCGGAAAAGCACCGCCGAGCTGATTGGAATTCGAGAAGGCCGATTCGCGCGATCGGAATAGTCGATTGTTGCAGCTTCGATATGCTGCGGTGCGGCGAGAGTGCGGCGGGAGTGTATTTGCAGCGCTGCGCAATGCGACCTCTTCAGTTCAAGCGACCCTCAAGCTGCAAAGAAGCTGGAAAAATCGAGAGCTGGCGCGCGAGTCATGTCTTGGCGCTCGGGGGACGGACCCTCCCGCCGTTCGTCCCGCTGGCCCTGAAGACCGACTGACCTCTATACAAGAAGGAGACAAGGAGTCTGAGGCGAGCGGTACCATCATCACGGCTTCTCATCACGAGGAAAGGTTGAATTGCACCTGCCCACCGACGCAGATCTGACTTGAGCTGATGAGAGGTCTGTCTTGAAGTATACACCTTTGAGAAGACAGTAAGTATCTCGTTGCCTAAACTCGATGCTCCTGAAATCTGCCCTATTTCTCCTTCTCCTTATTGTTTGTTCTGGCAGCGACGCCTTTCGACTTGACCAGATATTCATCTCTGAAAACAAAACCAACTCCAAATACCATCACTCGTGTCCTATGGATGCCTCTCAGAGCCAGTCTGCTCCCGGGAGCCAGCATAATGTAGCTTTACAAGGGCAATCCCGACATGCGATCCTCTACAATCGTTATGCGCCACTTGACGATTTCCACCGAGCGGTAGGCCCACCAGAATCGCTTACAAGACTACACTTCCCGTCTGCGCCTGGAGACATCCAAGCGGACAATCTGGCATGCTTCACCCGCAAGCATGACTGCAAACAGAAGGACGCCTCTTTCCCGCCACCACAGAACGCTTCCAACGGTCTCTTAACCCATTCGATCTCGGATCTTGCCTCCATCCTGGCGATCCACATCCTCCAGGTACTCCCAGGCGACAGCGTTCTTGACTTGTGTGCCGCTGAAGGCAACAATTCTGTCATTCTCGCTCAATCCCTCTGGCCGTACTTACAGCCCTCTTCGTCTGCGCCACCAATGCCGGGGGCGAAGAAGGCCATTCTACACTCCAACGAGATCGATCAAAGCCTGAATGGCCGCCTCTCAGCAAACCTCGCACAGTACCTTCCCGCCAGCCTGGCCACTTCAAATCAGCAAAAGGTGCTTCGCATCGACGGTACCAAAGGTGTCAAAGACCTGCCCGTCGTCCCTGGCGGTTACGACAAGGTGTTTGTGGACGTGTCACGATATGAGAAGCAACACCCTGCGCAAGTGCAATTGCTGCTGACGGCGCTCCGTGCTGTGCGCTATGGCGGGCGGGTTCTGTATTCCATCGCCTCGGTTTCGCGGGAGGAGAACGATGTTGTCGTCGAGGCAGCGATTGCGCAGGTACAGAAGGAGAAGGAGAAGGGTGAAATCATCTGGAGCGTTGAAGTGGAAGTCTTAGAGGCTGCTGTTCAGTCAGGCTTGCAAGCTGAATGGGCAGACAACACTGAGAAAGGTTGGATGGTGCGACCTGATCATGCTGGGAATGGCAAGTCGGGGCCGCTTTACTTCAGCCTGTTGACGAAGAAGGCTGCATAGATGCATTACTCGGCATTTTGTCAGAATCTAGATAGAGGAAATCGTACTGGTCATGATACCTAAATATGAAATTATAATCCCTGCTATTTGCGTTTGCCAAAATTATCCCAATCTCGAACTAGAGCTCTCCTCATGCTCATCATGCCCTCGTCGCTGCTGCGACCAAGACAACCAACCCAATATCCGCGCTAAAGTGGTATATGTAAAACATTAAATCGTGAATTCCCTCATCGCTGAACCGTCAAGTTGATGCTGACAGCACAAACGCTGGATCCGCTCCCTCCTCTTCATGTGTGTTCCTCATTAAGCATCCCCATGCAACATGGCGACATCCATCCGAATGCGTAGCAGTACGCTCTCCGATAGAAATGCAAAGCGCAGCATTCCAGCTACCAGCCTCGCCGTCACAGGCCTACGCCCTCACCTCAAAACCCAGACGGAAACGCCACGCTCCCATTCACAGCCTGTCCACCATGCGACAGACTCGCGACCGCCTCCCCGGCAGCGCACGCGTTCAAAATCGCCTCATAAGTCTGCACCTTCTGCACACTCCCGCCGCCCCAGTTGCCGCCGACTTGCAACGCCAAACGGCGTATGGGCGCGGTCAAAACAGCAGGCGTGCAGTAGTACAGAGCGCTGAGCATGAGCGTCGCGACGAATAGGTTGATGAGGTTGAGTGCCAGTTTTTCTCCGGGTGACATGACGTAGAGCCCGGTGTTGATTTCGTAGCGGTAGTAGGCTAGTTGCGCTTGGTAGCGTAGTGAGCTGGCGAGGGTGGGCAATTTGGGCCGTCGGGGAATGGAGGCGGGCCTGTATGTTGACATTTTTGATGGGTTTGACGTGGGATCAGGAGTCTTTTGGGAGGATGGCTTCGATTGAAGGTTGTCGCTGCCACTTATGTGGTATCTTCTCAGGTGCCGTGATACGCAATGCGTCCGAGTAATGAGTATGCAAAATGCGCTTGAAACGTTCCGGTCGTTCGATCCTGTTGATATCGGTAGACTGTGCGCGTGGGAGTGGCAAATGCAAGAACAAGGAAACTGACAGGCGAGGAGAACACGCGAAAAAGGGAATCGAGTCGCGACACAATGTAAAAGAGATCTAGGACATCAATCATCGATGCCAGAATCGACGCCATGATCATTCCGATAAATCCGTTGCACATACCCACTCACACCTAAGACTGCAGGACCGACAAGCCGAGCGACGGTGACCGCCCTGCCTTACTGGGAAATCTAGTCAAAGTGAATTAGACATACGATCGCGACTCGCGCGAAAAGGTTGGCACGGTTGGGTGCTCGTTGGCTTGAGCGCTTTGGTACAAATTTTCTTATGCAACTGGTTCCGCGGACTACCGATGACACCGAATCATGTCAGCAGCTTAGCGAATTTTTATGGTGTGAAGTCAGTCAGCCATCACCCATGCGGTGCTGTATACCGATGCCCTGCGGCGCCGACCGCTCCAGACAGACGACACAGGGCGGTCAGGGCTGATGTGTTGATGATCGCTTCGATCGCGGAAGGCTGAAGTGGTGTATACCAGCATGGGATGTCCTGCGCTATCCAAGATCGGAGCAGAGGTTGGGAAAAGCGCCGTTGACAATCGACAGATGAAGTACCATTAAGCTCCAGCCTTGTGCCCGACCTCCGCGGCGGGATCGCGGCAGGCCATCGCGGTAAGGCTTGTCGTCATAATAATCAATTTCAAATGGCAAATAATGCTCGGAGTTCGGAGAGGCGAGGTGTGAAAAGTTGTGGCCTGAGGATGGGATGATTTAGCCTGAGGCATTAAATCGCGCCTTCCCCCCACAGCCAGCCAGCTTGCCTAATCGGGCGTGTCGGGCTTGCTAATGCGGCTCAGAAGTAAACAAACGAGTCTAGTGTTTTGGGACTGCTAGACGTAGCCGACAACAACAAGATATCATACTAACCCAAACAGCATAATCGCGCCTTCATTGTCGCGATGTCTGCTGCATCGCCAGAACGACCTTCGCGACGTGCTGCCTCCAGAAGAAAGGTGGTCTTGGATGATGAGGATGGCTCCTCGGATATCGAAAACAGTGGCATGAGTCGGGAGCAAGATGAAGAAGATGAGGAAGAAGAATACACACCCGCACCAAAGAGCAGCCGCGCTTCACCACGCCGAAGGACTACAGCTAGTGTAGCTGCGACTCCCAGAACCAGCACCAGCCGACGGACGACAAGACTCAGCGAGTCCGTGGAACCTTCGCAAGTCTTCAGTCCACCTGAGAGCGTAGCGGCCGAGCCAGTGTCGCCCAGCAAGAAAGCGCCACCAAAACGACGATCTGTGAAAGATGCCAGAGCCGCGCGTAAGAGCAGAGTCTCCGGGGTGTCAATCGCACCAGATACGCCGGAACTGCCACCTCCTCTTCCAACACCTAAGCCCTCAGAATCGCCGGAAGCCGCGTCGCGCCATGGTACACCTTTGAACGATATCACTGAGACCGCAATCAATGAGCAAACGCCGCGCCCAGCTTCACGACACATTCCAGCAGCAGATGAGAATGCATCGACACTCGAGGGCGCAACTGAGGCGACTGAGGCGACTGAGGCGACTGAGGCCACTATAACAGCAGCGACTCCCAGACCAGAAGTGAAAAAGGTGGATCCCCAGATCACGCATCTTGAGAAACCGATGGACATTGTAGTGCGAACGAGAGCCTTGGGCGTCCCGCAATCACAAGAGCCTGAAGTGCCCAAGTCGCGCATGACAATCACCTATCTCACGCTCACGAACTTCAAGTCATACGCCGGAAAGCAGGTGGTAGGGCCATTCCACTCGTCGTTTTCATCCGTTGTTGGACCAAACGGCTCCGGAAAGTCAAACGTGATTGATTCTCTGCTTTTTGTGTTTGGTTTCCGTGCGAGCAAGATGCGACAGGGAAAGATATCTGCTCTGATTCACAACAGCGCGCAGTTTCCGAACCTCGAGTACTGCGAAGTTGAGGTTCACTTTCAAGAAGTCATGGATCAGCCCGAAGGCGGTTCTACAGTTGTCCCCGATTCACAGCTTGTGATTGCGAGACGAGTATTCAAGAACAACACGAGCAAATACTACATCAATGGCCGGACCTCGGATTTCACCACGGTCACGACACTACTCAAGGGCAAGGGTGTGGACCTCGACCACAAGCGTTTCCTTATCTTGCAGGGTGAGGTCGAATCGATTGCCCAGATGAAACCCAAGGCGGCGAACGAGCACGACGACGGCTTGCTGGAGTATCTCGAGGATATCATTGGTACTTCCAAATACAAGACGCCTATCGACGAAGCCGCCGCGGAGACCGAGCAACTGAACGAAGTGTGTCTCGAGAAAAGTACTCGTGTCCAGCACGTTGAGAAAGAGAGGAACAGCCTTGAGGAGAAGAAGGATAAGGCTATTGCATACATCAAAGATGAGAACGAGCTTGCCTCGAAGCAATCTGCCCTCTACCAAATCTACGTGGCGGAGTGTGGTGATAATCTGCAGGTCACCGAGGAAGCGATCGGACAAATCCAAGAGCAACTCAATGACGAGCTACAAAGACATCAGGGCGGCGAAGAGGAGATCAAGAACATGGAAAAGCAGTACAAAGCTGGTTCCCGCGAGTACGAAAAGCTTGAGAAGAACACGCAGGGTATCCTCAAGGAGATGTCTCAGCTCGACAAAGAGACGGTCAAGATTGAGGAGAAGAAGAAGTTCCTGACGAACAAGGCCAAGAAGCTGGAAAAGACCTTTGAGAGCTCCAGGCTTGGTATTCAGGATTCTGCAACACAAGCAAAGAATGCCGAAGATGATGTCGCCCGTATCAGCGCCGAGATTGAAGAGCTCGAGCAGGAGATGCAGGCCGAGGATGAAGAGCTCACAAGGATTCGCGAAAGCCTGAAGGGGAAAACACAGGGTTTGAGTGACGAGATTGCCGCCAAGCAGAAGCAGCTGGAGCCCTGGAGCGCAAAGATCAACGAGAAGCAATCTTCCATGGCTGTGGCTCAGAGTCAGCTCGACATACTTCACGAGAAGGAAAGCGCAGGTGCCACTGCTATTGCTGAGACAGAAGCCAAAATAGCCAGCCTGCAAGAACAGCGAGAGACCAAGGCCGCCGAGCTTGAAGAATGCAAGCAGCAGCGCAAGAGCGCCGACAAGGAGCTTCAGCGATTGCAGAAGCAAGTCGACCAGATCTCTGCCCAAGAGCCCGCAATCAAGTCAAAACTGTCTGGCGCTCGCCAAAAGGCTGACGAAGCCCGAGCAAGCTTGTCAGCGACGCAAAGCCAGGGCAATGTGCTGGCCGGCTTGACCAGGTTGAAGGAATCAGGACGTATCGATGGCTTCCACGGAAGGCTGGGAAACCTTGGTGCGATCGACCAGAGATTTGACGTCGCGATTTCAACCGCCTGCCCTTCCCTCGACAACCTTGTGGTCGACACTGTCGAGGTCGGTCAGCAGTGCATCGAGTACCTCCGAAAGAACAACCTTGGCCGAGCAAACTTCATTCTGCTGGACCGCTTGCCGCAACGTGACTTGTCGGCAATCCAGACTCCGGAGAACGTGCCTCGTCTCTTCGATCTGGTGAAGAGCAAGCACGAGCGCTTCCTGCCTGCATTCTACAGCGTTCTTCAGAACACTCTGGTCGCGAAGGACCTAGAACAGGCCAACCGCATCGCTTATGGCGCCAAAAGATGGCGTGTTGTCACTCTTGATGGTCAGCTGATCGACAAGTCAGGTACCATGAGCGGTGGTGGTACCCGAGTAGCGAAGGGTGGCATGTCTTCCAAACTGGCTGCCGATGTCACAAAGGATCAAGTCGCCAAGCTGGAAGTTGACCGCGATTCAATGGAGAAAGAATACGGAGAGTTGCAAGAAACTTACCGAGAGCTCGAAGGCCAACTTCACGACTTGCAAAATCAAGTCCCACGTCTTGAAACCCAGGCACAGAAGCTCAGCCTTGAGTTGGACAGCATCGAACACAACATTGCCGACTCCAAGAAGCGCATCCAGGAGATTGCTGCGGAGCAACAGCCATCTAAATCGGACAAGCAGCAGATCACATCTCTGGAGAAGAGCACTGTTGTCATGCAAAAAGAGATCGAGCAGCTTCAGTCTCAATCTGCCGGGATCGAAGAAGAAGTCCAGGAGCTTCAGAACAAGATCATGGAAGTCGGTGGCATCAAACTCCGTAGCCAGAAGACCAAGGTCGACGGTCTCAAAGAGGAGATTGACACTCGCAACGAAGGTCTCAGTTCCGCCGAGGTTGCGAAGTCGAAGGCTGAGAAGCAGGGCAAGAAGCACGAGAAGGCCTATGCCGATGCCAGCGCTGAGCTCGAGAAGAACGCTGCCGAGCTTGAGAAAGTCCAGAACGAAATCAACACCCAAAGCAGAGATACGTCTGATTTCCGCCGGCAAGCGGAAGAGGCCCAGCAAACGCTCGAGGATAAGAAGGAGGAGCTCGAAGCGCTCAAGGCTCAACTCGACGAACAGATTGCCGAGCTCAACGAAACCCGAGGCGCTGAAGTCGAGATGCGCAACAAGCTTGAAGAATACCAGAAGATCCTTGTCGACAACCAGAAGCGACTTAAGTACTGGGAAGAGAAGCACTCCAAGCTGTCGCTCCAGAACGTCAGCGAAGAGGGTGAAGAGCACGAGCCAGAAGACATGCCTCAGCTGTCTCGCGACGAACTCGAAGATCTGGACAAAGAGTCCCTCAAAGCCGCCATCGCCGGTCTCGAGGAGCGAACGAGCTCACACGTCGAGCTCGCCGTGCTGGCTGAATACCGCCGCCGTGTCGAAGAGCACACAGCCCGCCTCGAGGACCTCAACACAGCGCTCGCCGCACGGGACTCGGCCAAGAAGCGCACCGACGACCTGCGCCGTCTGCGCCTCGAGGGCTTCATGGAGGGCTTCTCCTTGATCTCGATGCGCCTGAAGGAGATGTACCAGATGATCACGATGGGCGGCAACGCGGAGCTGGAACTCGTCGACTCGCTCGACCCTTTCGCAGAGGGCATCCTGTTTAGTGTGATGCCGCCCAAGAAGAGCTGGAAGAACATCAGCAACTTGTCCGGAGGCGAGAAGACGCTCAGCTCGCTGGCGCTGGTGTTCGCTCTGCATCACTACAAGCCTACGCCGTTGTACGTCATGGACGAAATTGACGCTGCGCTTGATTTCAAGAACGTAGGTTTGCGATGACACTCACCTTGCCATGGAATGCCGGCGCTAACCCTCTTGTTTCTCATAGGTCTCCATCGTCGCAGCTTACATCAAAGAACGCACCAAGAATGCGCAATTCATCGTCATCTCGCTGCGCAACAATATGTTCGAGCTGGCGTCAAGGCTCGTCGGTGTATACAAAGTCAATCACATGGTATGTCCCGTTCCCTCACTCATGAAGAGCAAAAAACCCAAAAGACTCCCAAGACTAACGATCCCCTCCCTCACAGACGAAGAGTGTAACGGTCGAGAACAAAGACTACATCACCGCGCGATAGATGAAATGTTTACAATGCTTTTTGCTTTTCGTTTTGAGTTTTCTCACGCGGGTTTCTCGTGTAGAAGAGACGAATGTATGGGGCTGGGGCGTAATGCGACAATGCAAATGCATGATACCGGGACAAATGGATGATGGGGATTTTTAATGAGGCGTTCGGCCAGTGTACAGGCTTTCTGAGGATAGAAAGGGAGAAGCAACTGGATGAAAGAGACTTGGTGGATCATGCCTGTTGGGAAGCATGGCACTCTCTCCGGCGCGAAGAGAGACGTTTTTCGTATTTTGTTGTTCTTGTTTTCTTTTCGCTGTCGAAATTATATCTTTATACTTTTCTCGTCGCCATGCTCTGATATCACGCGTCTCCTCGATCACTCAATTCTATAGGTGAGAACAAGCGTTGTTGGTGAGAGATGTTTTTGGGACTGCAATTGATACAATGGCAATATCAATGGGGTATATACAAACTACACTACGAAGAGAAATACACAATGTGGCCGGCAAAATCTCCGACCCGTCCGAACATTCGAAAATGCCTTCCCTTCCCTTCCCTCCCCAAAACTTTCCCATCGCCTTTGCACGCTCAAACGCAACTTCAAGACCGCGTGAGCAGAGACAGTAGAAGCAAGCAGATCAAGCACCCTCAGGCACAACGCAGCACCTACACCCGCCCTCGACGACGTTCCGCACGACGTGCGCGTGCGCCACTTTGCCGCCCACGCTGCGGCCTGTGTAGGCCGTGTCGTCGGAGGCGGCGGCGTTGCCGTAGCCCAGCTGCGTCATGAGGCGCTCGACGGTCGCGTCGTCGGCTGTGTCGGGGTTGGCGCGCAAGAGGCACGGGAGGTGGTAGACGTGGCCGCAGGCGAAGCCGATGAGGGGGAGGGTTTCTGTGTGGGGTTTTGTTAGATTGAGATGCTCGAGAGGTTGATTGGTTGGTTGGCTGGGAAGAAAGGGGGAACGGCGACATACCGTTTTCGTGGAAAGCCTCGCGGCAGCCCACGCAGTGCCCGGGCTTGACGTCTTTGCTCTCGTGGTGTGCGACTTTTCGCTTGGAGACGGGGAGGACTTCGCCGCCGTGTGGTTTGGTGGGGACGTCGTGTGCGGTGATGTCGATGTCCGAAGGGGATTCTTGCATGACTTCGAAGCGGACGGCCTTCTTTTGGCCGGCGCGAAGCGTGTCCATACCCATTGCGACCTCGCCTTCGAGAACCTTCGCCACGCCCTCGGAGATCGAGTACTGGATTTCGTATTCTTTGACGAGTCGCATGATGCCCTGCTTGAGGCCTTCGATTTCGAGGCCGACGGGGATGCGGCGGACCAGCTCTGCTGGATCGACTGCTGTGCCGACTTCTTCCAGCAGGCCGCGGATGAAGGCTGGCTTGTCCATGCCGTACTCGAGCAAATCCTCCCAGAGATCGGGGTTGCCTTTGACGAATTCGATTGCTTTCTTGACGTCGCCGAGCTCGCCGATTATGAGCCACAGAGCGCGCTTGAGCTGTCCAGTCTTGCTAAGCACATGCACGAGCTCGAGTATGTAGTGTCTCTGCTCGCATATTGCGGCGGCTTTGTCGTAGCTGTACACCTCACTGGTCTG
This sequence comes from Cladosporium sp. IMV 00045, assembly GCA_001931905.2. Taxonomy (NCBI): domain Eukaryota; kingdom Fungi; phylum Ascomycota; class Dothideomycetes; order Cladosporiales; family Cladosporiaceae; genus Cladosporium; species Cladosporium sp. IMV 00045. Next base: position 27,504 of record MSJI02000545.1, on the reverse strand, counting down.
CAGGAATTCAAGCAGTAGATCTCGGTTGTACTCGGCAAAGAGCTCGACTGCAAGGTCCGCGTGGTCTTCGACCATGGCATGACCTTCGTCTATCATGATTTGGAATTTTCGGCGTGGTGCCTTCTCCCGTTCAGCATGGGAGCCACCGTCCCAGAGTGCGTGAAGGTAGAAGTAAAGGAACATCTGCATGGCACCCCCTTTCTGCTCCAGCTGATAGATGACAGTTCCTGGTGGGATGCTTCCACGGAAAGCCTCCTCAACGAGTAAAGCCACGGGCTCCGCGCTCGACTCTTCGAGTTCTTCCAAGGGAGCTGTGCGCAGCTGCTCTTTGCTGATCTTTAGTGTCAAAAAGCCTGGAATGTCATCAACCAGGGCCTCGGCAATCTTCTCATCACGGATGAGGTTCATAGCCGCATCTGCGTCCTGAGTGAGTACGAAGCAACGTAGAGCCTCTCGAGGCTGAGCGTTAGCAAGATACAGCTTCGCGAGTGCTTCTAAGAGAATTCTCCAGTCGCGCCCTTGGACTCCCTCTTGAGGACTGTCTTCGCTGATATCGTGACTCCGCAACCGGCTTTCGATGGCTGTGATGATGCTGTGCACATCGAAGAGATCCACGTCCCACTCATCGAGCAACTTGCCGAGCCGAGGCGGATCGGTCACGATGTAGTGTCCGAGGATGATCTCGTAGACTTCGCTTGGCAATGGCGGCTTCAGCATCTTGCTAGGAACATGGGGCGTGATTTCGTCAAACTTGTCCGCTTGTGCGAATGTGAAGACCCAGTGCTCCCATCTGGTACTACCGTGAAGGACCTTACTTGCAGCTTTGCCAGCTTCGGCCCACTTGTCAGCAGTGACGAGCTGGCCAATCCAAAGATCTCCAATGCGTCTCTTTTCTTTTGCTGCGGTGCCATCTCTGTGTTGTGCCGCAGAAATAGTGGTCGTGGAATCAGAGTCGGCGAAGAACTCAGCAAGACTACCCTTGTTCGTTTGCGAAGTAGTGTCCGCTGCTGAACTGAAGGATCTGCGATCGGTAGTGGAAGTATCCACGATATCAGGGTGCTTTTCCAAGAGTTTCCATGCTTGTTCGAATTGTTGGTGTTCAAGTAGCCAAGCAAGGTGATCAGCAAGATCTCGCTTGACAGCCATCACACAGTCAAAAGGGCTCTGTATGAATAGCTTCAAACCCGGCTCAGCGGTATAAGGATGGGCATCCACAGTCTGGGTTTTGGTCTGTGTCGTTGCCACACTGCGGATGCTTCCACTTCTAGGCGAAGAGACACCAGACTGACCGTTGTCGTCTTTGTTGCTATCAGACCGGCTAAGTGCGTTGGCTCCAGAAGTGAACATACGAGTAGCGTAACCACCACCAGTAATCTCCCACAAGCCCTCCAGTGCGCCCTTTTGTTCCTTGGTAGCCTTCTCCGGTAGAGGTGGAGGGATGAACAGTGTTCCGAGGTGGTAATCTTGGGCGCTGAGCGTTTCGAATCGGCTCACGCTGAGTTCGTCCAAGTCTACTTCCTCACCATCTTTGACATTGACGAGCCTCAGCTGAGGTGCGAGACTTGTGTGTTTGTGCTGCCTACCCTTCTTGGGCGCGTCATTGTTGGTAGAAGCCGGGAGCAGATTGTCGTCATCATCTCGTGTTCGGTATGCTAGGATCGCAAGCATGGAAGGCGTATATAGAGACAGTCCGGAGACGATGCAGTCACGGAACTGCAACTTGTGGATGATGTCGGCGCTTCCGACCTGTCTCTCTCCAGCATGCTTGCCGGACGGTACCTTTCCACCCTCATGGACATGCATAATCCACGTAGTGTCTCCCCATCCTACGACCAGCTTTTCAAACTTGTTCTTTCGCTTTGTGCGTTTCGTCGTTCCGTTGGTGCCTCCGTTCAGCGATTTTTCTGCTTCGGTTGCCGATCGTAAATCGTCACTTTCCAACAGTCGATCATCGATCCATTCAGCCCTTGCCTTCCAAACACCGGCCATATCTTCCCAGCTTTTTCGGTTTGGCTTCGAAGCGTGCGCGATACGTTTCCATGCATTTTCGCTCGACTCACTGTCTAATCGCAGATGTGAACGCATGATCTTGATGCCTTCATCGTTCACCCACACAATCCACTTGCCACTCATACTCCATTTGATGGTACTGATGGTCCCCTCGCCTTGATGCAAGATCGTGTCTCTTCCATTGTTCGCTCCAAGACCCATGCTTCCCAGCCACCCAGAAGCGGCGGCGGCTGTGCTGTTTGTATTCGCATCCACACTAACTCCTGCTTTGCCACCAACGGTGAGAATGAGATTCCCAGCTCGCCCGCCAGACAGATACGTCCGGTCTGTCTTGTAGTCGGGTGATAGCGCAACTGCTTGCACCGGGCGTGCAAAGTTTCGCAATTGAACATCCTTTGGGTCGACCAGGGAGGAGACACAGACATGGCCGTCTATGGAAGATGTCGCGATGTAGATCTGGTTGGTGGGAGTATTTGGCACAATTGTTTGTGGAGGTCGAGCGTTTCTAGCGCTATTTGTTGTGCTCGTTTTGATCGACTGAGGTTTGATCGATTGCGCTGACGAGGCAAGGAACGCGTTGCCTTCTTGCGTGCGGGTGAGGGTCGGCGGAGGAGGCACTGGAGAGACAGAGCAACTTGTGATGCTTGCCGAGTGTGCGTGGTACGTTCGCAGGATCTCCATAGTGGGCAGCGACAGCGCGTGAATGTTGCCATCCTGAGTGCCCATAACCATCTTGTCGCCGGCCACGCAAAAGGCAGAGGTGAAGTCGCCATTCTTGTATACACCGGCCAGGCTACCGGTCAGCTTCGCGTACTTCAGTTTCGGCTCGTCATCTTCCTCTTCCTCGTCCTCATCATCCGACTGGGCCTCTGAGGGTTCTCCATGCTCCTGCTCGTGCCGTTGTTGCTGGAGGGCATCGTCCGGTTTGGGTCCTGAGGCGACGGCCTGAGGGTCCACAGACATGCTGTAGGCATCGAGGGCTGCTCCAGCGCGGATGGTGAGAATGAGTGTGTCGCGACAATGCCTGAATGTGTTACACAGACATTACTATACACTGCCTTTGTAGAGAGTTGGAGCTTGACAGCCCGGTGCCGTTGCGCTCGCAGCGGGAGGTGATGTCAGTGCTCGAGATCGGCAGTCAAGCAGCAGCTGATGAAGAAAGTGACAGGCCAGAGAGAATATAAGACCATTACGCTCTATAAATATTACCTGGTCCTATCTTGGTATCTCAGGCCTATCGCCATGAGCCATAGAGCAGCGACATGGATCGAATTTGGCGCCATCTGTAGGAGGAGCCTCACCACCCTCACTGCTGCCCGTAGCTCTGCGCGAGATCGACTCACGACAAGCTACATACCATCTGGACACCAGTACGTCGCCTCGCAAGCAGCCCGAGGGCGGAAGATCCCCAAGAATCACTTCACCTCGAATCGAATCGTACGACAAGATCATCCTACGATACCACAGAAAGAGCCCAAGCGCAAGAGCGCCTCCCGTTCTCAAGCAGCATCAACTTCCTTGAGGCGCGTCGCAGTCGAGGCGCAGAGGAATAGAGATGGCCTCGTCAAGGGCAAGGGCAGGAAAAGACACGTAGACCCCATAGCAGAAACCAAAGACGTCACGGCATACTGCGCCGCAGAAACATACCAAATCGCAACCGCACGCCAGCTTCTCACCCAAGAAGGCTTTCATCCCGACCCTCTCAGAACCGACTTGTTTCCGCAAGTGCTGCACGTCCAGACGCCGAATTTCATATCCAAAGACGAAGAGACTGGCGAAAACAAAGAGCAAGGCATCGGTGATGTCTTCGTCTTCCCTTCCGGCAGCGTGGTGACTTGGAACGTACCGGAGCACATTGGCAACAACATCGTGACCCGCATCATCCGTCCTGCGGCCGAGAATCCACACCAGGTCGAGATAGAAGACTTTGAGTACCTGGAAGACGTGACTCGCGACTCTTCCGTCATCGTCGGTGACACCATCCTCATCGGCACCAAACCTTCAGAAGAGCATCATCATCAACACCACCAACATCACTCCGATGTTGCCACCGCAATCGACTCTGACGCGCCACCCCGCCACGGAACCGACACCATCCTCGCCAAAATCGCCTACTCATCCGCCCTAGCTCGTTCGACCAAACTGGCCGTCCTCGAAAACGCCCTATCCAACTACTTCCAAACCACCCGCCGCATCCCCACCACTCTCTCCGCCGGCTCCCGCCTCAACTTCACGCGCCAATTCATCCTGCGCAAAACAGGCGAACTCCTCAGCATCCGCGCCCAGCTAAACCTATACTCGGAACTCACCGATTCCTTGCCCGACCTCTTCTGGGACTCACCGCACAACCTGGGCTTGGAGAGCTACTACGAGAGCCTGGGCAAGGCGCTGGACGTGGGCGTGCGGATCAAAGTGCTGAACGAGAAGATGGACTACGCGAGTGAGATTGCGGCGGTGCTGAGGGAGAGGTTGAGCGAGAAGCATTCGACTGAGCTGGAGTGGTTGATTATCTTCCTCATTAGTATTGAGGTCGTTTTTGGGATTTTCGAGCTTTGGAGGGAGAGGAATCATGGTATTGAAGCGGAGAAGACGAGGGCGCTTTTGGATGAGTTTCTGGCGGCGCAGTTGGCGAAGGAGAAGGCGGTGGGGACGTGAGACTCTGGAGGCTTGTTTGTTTGGGACCAGCAAAGCGAACAGCATGGTCCCGACGCAAAGTCGGTATGCCCTATCCGGAGAAAGAACTAATCTGATGGCAATATCAAATCTGCGACATTTGGCCTACGAGGGAATGAAATCAATCTCAACTCTCGAACATGGAGTATCTTACTCCCAGCTCATCCAACGCAGATTGTGCTCGATGTGATGATTGTATGTAAAACACTTGACATCATTTATAGCTTATATAGCTGTGCAGCCAATGCCCTCCGACCCTTGGGCAAAGGTGAAGAACGCTCCAAAGAATATGCATGTTCGTCAAACAACAAGAGCCGTACCCGGGCATGAAGTTGCTATAAGGTTAGGGTTGGGGTAGGCTCGGGACCTCGAATATCTTGATAGTGGTTTGGATTGTCCTTCTTTGCGTCTTGCGACCACTCGAACTGATCAAGGCGTTTTGGGGGGGTATTCTGCTGATGTTGAACTGCAGAATCCATTGCGTAGTCTGTTTTCTGTTCAAATGGTCGTAATGATGGCATGTTAGCTTGAGCTGCACAACTGCCAGGTTGAGCGGTGCACTGGAAATACCAATTGCTCGATTGCATTAGCAGACGGGCGGGAATAATGGAAGTAGAGCGTATGGTCGGTCACATGTTACAATCAAGTACCAATCAATCAATCAATCAATCAATACATGTGCCAGCTTTGATCTAATGTTTGCAGAGCTTCTCAGTGCAAAAGGTTCAAAGCTACTCGATGGACCCTCCCAGACATGCAGGAAGTGCCCTATTCAAGAACAGCCTTGCTATTATCCGCAAAGATGCCCGCCTTCTCTTCCTCGGACAAGAAGGAAGCGTTCTTGATCGCCTCGATCTCATACTCGAATGTAAAATTCGGCGCGTAAGGGAAATCCTGGACTCTGGCGTTAGCACACGACAGCCCCTCAGAATGGAAAACCTCTCCATTCATCACGCGCAGGATGTGAGAAGGACGCACCGACCCATAAAGCAACTGCCTCACCGGCACACCATAAGCCAACAATCCCCTAATCTGCCTCGGAAACACCGGCCCAGCAACATCCCAAAAGACCCTCCCAGCGAGAATCTATCGACTCCTCTCCTGCAACTCCGGCGCTCGCGCCGTGAGAAAGCGATTTTCGATCGCGGGAAATGCCCCTCCGCCGTGCGGCACGATCCACCTGAGCGAGGTGAAATTGACGAGTGTCTGCGTGACCGTCATGTCCATGAACGTGCGCGCCGTTCCGAAGTAGAATTCGACTTGGCTGGCTGGGTAGAGGGTTGGGTTGGCGGTGATGAGGGTGTTGTCCGCAGTGCGGAGGCAGGGCACAGCGGGGTGTACGAATATTGGGGCTGGGTGGGGGAGGGTGTCGAGGTGGGCGAAGAAGGGGCGGAATAGGGGAGTGCCTAGGTAATGGCCTTCGTGGTTGGATTGGAGGCCGAGGCCGGAGGCGTTGAGGTTGGTGAGGGCGTGGGTTGATTCGGTTATTCTTGGTCTTGGAGTGAGATGCTGATTGTGGGAGTGTGCGAAGGGTTCGCTTACGCTGGTTCTGTGTAGGGAAGTGGAATCGCCGCGAAGAATGAGAAGATGGCAAGAAACTTGAATGCAAGCTGAAGAAAAGTCAAACACAAGTTCAGGACCATCTTGATGGGAAGGCTCACAGCTGCCAGATACTCACTCAGTAACCGAGCCAAAGCAAGCGACTTGGTCTGGTCACCAGGAAACACCACGGAGCCAGGGGTGCCAATTGATAGCACGGCATGTCTTATACCCGCACCGGCCATGAAGTCGATGTGCGCTTCGATTGTCCAGTTCGGCACCATGATTTGCCCTGCGAAAGGCGCAATAGTACGGTACCACGGAGGAACGACGTGCACATGAACGTCGACCTTGTCGCCATTGCTGACCGCTGCTGAGATCGTTAGGTTGTCGAGGTTATAGATTGCCTGTATGGAAGCGAGAGCGTCGTCCGTGATGTTCAAACTGTACAAGTCGATGTCGTCCGCAGCAGCATCGTTGAGGATGCGAGACGTGATGTTGTGTGCGGTGCAGTATGTGATGAGAAGGGTCAGAGTCGTCAATATGGTATTGAGGAGCATGGTAGCAATGCTGGCTGAAGAGCGCAATTACGAAGAAATGAGCGTGAATTGAGATGGGTTGAGCGATCTCTTCTATCTTCCCCTTTATGGAGACACTACATATTCGTCTGACAGGCTGGCTGTTGAGTATTCCGAATGTAGTGGCGTGAGCAGACGATGTTGCATTCATCTCTCGCTTACATGCGGGTAGGCTGTTGAAAGGCGGGCATCTTGCAGGACGATTCACTATGTATACCGACCAATTGATCTGGCTGTCTACCGACGCTTGAGTGCCATGTTCGAGAGTACTGAATCGGAGAATTGAAGTAGAGTTTAGTGAACAGCTGGAGAGCTTTGTACGTATCCAGGCGAACATACGCGCGCGACCAGAGTAGAGCCTGACGGAATAGCATCAGAAACGCCATTCGGTACACGGTTGCCGATAGATCATGTAGCAATATGCACGCATTGATCAGCTACCACTCAGTAACAACTCCGTGTTCTGCACAAGCCGCTCTCAACAACCTCTCCTCTGTTCCATCAATGGCAGACTTTGAAATCAGAAAAGGATTCCACGCCACATGACATTGATGTCTTCATTGCCCCACCTCTAGAGAATTCGTAATAGCGTCCGAATGACACTTTCACTGTCGAGTCTGCTGCAAGAGAATCCTTGCTATCTGCATTCTTCCAAAAAGGCTGTTCGCCACGGTCGCACTTTGTCGCATGAGTGGCTTTCGGCACACGTGCCTGAAATCAGCGGGGGCTCCAGTACCAGACAACAATCGACAGCATCTGCATGTCTCGCAGCATATCCATCCGAACGCAGAGGTAGCAGATCCTGTGCATGACCGGTCATGATTTCAACCAGGATCCCAGTATTCTTTTCGAACAACTCAAAGTGGCGAACGTCGGAGCCGATTCTGTCTTTCGTCGTAGCCATGCAGATTTCCCGAACTAGCATGGCCGTGATTGCTCCTTGCCGCCAGAATCCTGGGAAGACTTTGACCGGATTGAGGCTGATAATTTGCGACGGCGGGTACCAGGCGAGTGCTCGTCGATGAAGGTCGCTGGAAGTACGTTTACCAGCAGGCTTGTGCCATATGTATCGCCGTAGCTAGGTGGAGCGATGACCACCTCAGCCAAATACATTTCTCCTCATGCCTCTCACTTCTCCGACTTGTCATTCCGCAACTGCGACCTCAGCGCATCCATATACTCAGTCATGAAGCCCTGCTTTGGCGGCTCAGCACCCTTCCGCTGAATATCGCGCCAGGCAGCATCCGAGCTGTCATCCTCTTCCACCGGCTTGTGCTCGTGTATGTTTGCGTCCTTCATCTTCGCCTCATCCTTGAGAATCGGGCTATTTTGCTCGCCTCTTTCCGCTTGACCGAGCTGAGTCTTCAGCTCGTCGAAGAAGTGCTGTCCAAAGCCGGATTCGCCAGGTCGATCGATGTTGGTGCCGCCTTCTTCCTCTCGCGGCAGACCGTTGCGCACTCGGTGGACATTCTTGGCCACTTTCTCGACGGCGCGGTGGAAGCCGGGTGTTCGGAGGAGTTGCTCGACCGCCCAGCCTTCGAGCAACCGGAGCCACGGCGCCATGGTGATTGTATTATTTCTTTTGTAGTGGTCGTGCGGCTGTGCAGGGCTCGATGAGCACAATTTCTTGTACAGCTCGCAATAATGTGCCGCGACAGATCCTGGAAGTCAGAACAGCCGGTACAGTCAGCCCGACCAGGCGCCCGGATAATAACAAATTGGCCTAGGGTCTAGCCGAAGACAATTATCAAATAGACGCGGGGCGGCGAGTCAGAGGTATTCGCTGAAGGCTTGTTTCAGGTTGTTGGTGGACGTCATCACACTGGTATGGCAAACTTCCTTCGATGAGGTATAGCTCGCGCGAAGTGAGAATATATTTGAGAGTGCTCTAATTTACTATAGTGTAATCTCAGTGTTTTAGCATATACTATATATGAAGTTAGTAGTATATTAAGAATTAGAACTATAAGTATTTATTATAGCTATATTCTGTTTTCAAAATCTAATTATTACATTATTATAGTTATTTTAATATTATATAATCTAATTTAGCTACTACTTAGATCTATATAAATTTAAGATTTAATCTTATTAGAAAAAAAAAAAAGTAACTAAAAAGATCAGTAAGAATACAACTTTAGCTTAATAATTATTTATAGCATCTTTTATTCTTTTATTTAATCTTACTTTTACTTCCTAGGTATACTTTGCGCCTGGTTAAGCTGGCGATACCACTTTGCCCTTAGAGTCGCCGACTCGTGATATCATCCCCGATAGCGCTCAACCTTTTATTAGAAAGCTGAATGCATGGAGAGGTGTTATTCTTATCCGACGGGGACCAGATCTTGGAAACCGATTCCGGAGTCCAAAAGTCGGAGGCGGAAGTCATGCGATACCTTCCTCTCAATGCAACTGATTCGTACCCGGGTATAAGAAGCCGGCAACATCTTCAGGTTCAAAATTAACAGTGAGTCCCTAGGCAACGTATGAAAAGATCTGGGCTCGGAGCGAGGGGCTTCTGTCGTCAGCCCACTTCGGCGAGTTGCGATCATTGGAAGGACAGTTCCTCAGCGCCATCTGGAATCATCTGAGCGAAGACGTGTTCATCAAAACCCTCCCATACCAGCACGAGCCATTCCATCGTGAGCCACCTTATTTTCATCGACGAGACAACACTCGTCGCTGGAGGATTCTCACCCCACTCACCACACACATTGAATGAAATCGAGGTTCACGCGGTCACTGACGAAACGAAAACGTTTTCTCATCGATGATTTGCGTCCATCAAACACTATCCCTGACCGTGCGGGAAATGTCACTGCAAGTGTCGGTTGAGATTCTGTCGGATCCAGCTTTTGTTGCTGGGAGTATTTCAAGTCCGGAACGCAGTCACGAAATGATGATCGGAGTGTTGGATGCAATTTTGCCCGAAGAAGCGAGGGTGCACTTCGACCTCTTCAAAGAGTTTGAACAGACTCTGACTCAATGGACATGCGACTGATCTACTGGCTTTTCGACTGGCTACACGTGGATGTGCGCGCAGACTGAGCTATCTTTCGGCTTGGCTAGAAGTTTGCGTCTTCTGAAGTGCCAACCCATCTGCTACCAGCGACCTCCGCCACGGTGGTCGCCGGTTGCCCGACCAAGGTCTCAATCCATGCCGACGTGCCAGAAGGCACGATCTCTTCTGCTTCCAACGATATGATCGCCCTCAACACCCAGTCCTGGCATCTCTCGATGCCGTCTCTAGGCGCTGGCTCTTCGCGGATGACCTTGAGTGCTTGACGAACTTGCTCTGGTGTCAAGGGAGCCACCGCGAACGATCCCTCGGTGCCTTTGCTGCGGAGGTCGACACAGCGTCGCTCATCGTATTGATAGATCAACTTGCTCAAATCAATCACCTGGACCTGCTGCAGGATGCCGCTTTCCTCATCCTTCTTGTGGATTGCCAAAGCCCAATGAGATCGATGATTCGAATCAGTCCCTGGACCGTGGACTACGATGGAAAGTAAATGGGATGTCATGGTCTGTAACACAGCATATGAGCAGGATATTCACGTTGAATTTTCTGTGCATACTTGCTTGGTGGTCCTCGCGATACTAGCCAGCCAGACTAGATAATGGAAGGTTGTTGTGCTGCTGAACTCCTCTATTGATGCTGCAGATTGAGGAGATTGAATCCAGGTATGGGAAGAAAATGTGTCTTGCACTTTGTGACCCCTTCCAGTTGCTATCTCGGCGGCTCTAGATGTGCACACAAGTGTCTGCTGATTCGGCTCTTGATAAGACTGGATCGGGCGAGACATGACCAAACTTTTGCAGCCAAAAGAGAGGACCAAGTCTTACATTCGTAAGACGTAAGTGCGATGGTTTGCGAAGCGCGCGGCTATTGTCTGGAGACATCATCATCACGGTGGAACCCCTGCACACGGCGTTTCAGGTGCTTGAGATCAAGAAAAGTCAGAGCTTTGCAGTTTGACGACAGTCTTTGCATCACTGTCAGCGATGCCTGCTTTGTTATTGCTCATCCTTGTCTTGAAGCATTGAGGGCTCAAAGAAAACTGGGATCGCATGTTTGCTTTGCGACCATATACATGAAACCGTCGTCATTTATCACGAGTACCCGATCTCAGGTATGGATTGGGCTGAAAATCCATAGCGATTACGGAGGGGTGACAGATCTCCCTCGGGAACATATTCTCGCTTTCTTCATCGTGCATCTCATAGCGAAGAAGAGCAGCTTGTGATTGATGTGTTGCGCATGTTAGGCCTTATTCCACTTTTGGTTTGGTTCGATCCGCTTTGTCACTGTCAAAGCAGATATACTGTGCTGGTTCAAAGGTGAAGGTTAGGTTCTCTTGACGTACAATATAGTAAGATTCGAAAGATCAGCGTCTTACATGCTCACGTCTCGTAGCATGACTTCGCCGTGTCATTCGGCGCGTTGACGCTGTTAGCTGTGCGAAAAGCTCGGCCGTCAGTGTTAGGTACATATACATGTATGTTTTTGATATGCGCGTTCCTTGTATTAGGTACGAGACATCTCTATCGCATAGCTATACTAAGGAGTATTTTATAGAGTAAGCTATCTTTAAGAGGATATAATTCTAGCTATTTAAAATAGATATATTACCTGATACTAATACTAGTATTAGTTTAATCTAATTATAAATAAGTTCTAAAAATTAATTAATTATTATACTATTTTATTTTATACTAGTATTCTGTTTCTTATATACTATCATAGTATTAGAAAACACGTTTCTCTTATATATTAGAATACTTTTATGTCTTCTCTGGAATCTAATCCACTATTGCTGTACTATCAGACTGGCTCTAAATCACGTGCTTGTCAAACTACATGGATCAGTCCGCCGTAGCGTGCCTCGGCAACATTTGGGCAGAGGTCAAGTTCTGGAGTGTTGTGATTGATGCTATGCGGGCGGCTCGCTGGCTTGAGCTGCTGTTGATTTGTCCACCAAAAATTACCTTGCACTCGGGCGGTAAGCCACGACTGTGCTGTTCTGGCTCGACTTTGCCACAACCGCGCTACGAGGTTGAATGCGGTCGAATACTTTGCCTCAATCAAAGTGTTTGCCACCATACTATCGCTGCCGCCGCTACCATTTGTGCTTGACCGTCATTCAACTCTTTCAAGACTAACAAAAGAGCAGTAGGAAAACAAAATACCCATCAATCACAACAGGCGCACAGCGAACAGGCTGCGCCGTCCTGCATATCACCTCACAACGGCTCTTTATCATCGTTCAAAGACAGCTCCCTTCGTGTTTGCTTGCATCGCCAACCTAAGACAAGCTACAGGCCGCTCATATATCACTGCATCTGCCCACAGCCGCAAGCCATCTGCAGGCCTCCATCGACCACGCGCCACAGCGGCGCTCTCGACCATGACCACACCTACCCTCCCGGCCTTTCTGAGCCAATCCAAAGCAGGCACGTGTTCTGAAAGTGTTGATTGATCAAGGCAAACGAGCTAACTCCTCGCTGAACAGACGTTCACAACAAATTCATCGATCTGGAGTGGCAACAACGCAACCGTCTTCTGGCCGGTTCTCAGGCTTCCGCAAACCCAAATCAACCCTCACAGTGGTCTCGCCTCACCGGAGATGCAGTCGCAGCGCGCAACCGATATGCCAACGTCGAACCGTTCGCGGGGAACAGAATCAAGCTGAACGTGGGCGAGGGTGTCAGCGACTACATCAACGCCTCACCAATCCAACTCGGCGGGAGGCGCTACATCGCCACCCAAGGACCCAAAAACACAAACGTCAACCACTTCTACCGCATGCTCAGCGCCGAGGTGCGAGGCACAGCCGTGGTCGTCATGCTCACTCAAACCCACGAGTCGGGGAGAGAGAAGTGCTTCCAATACTACCCTTTATCGCCTGAGGAATCCCCACTGCAAATCCCACCCGACAACGAATCCGGCGACGGCTTTCAAGGCAGCGTGGAGCTCGCAGGCATCGAAGACAATCTCGCCACGCGCACTCAAATCCGGCTTCTGCGCCTGCGAACCACGACCGACGACCCATTCACATCTCCGGACGAGCAAGAAATCTACCACCTCCTCTTCTCCGGCTGGCCCGACTTTCTCGTCCCCGAAGGCGAAGACCGCGCCGCCCTAGCTCGCCTCATCCAACTCTCGGCACACCTCAACTCCAAACCCTCCTCCAACACAGACACAGCGACCAACGGCGCCGCAGCGGCCGACTTCGCCAACTCGGAACAAGACAACCCGCGCATCATCCACTGCTCCGCAGGCGTGGGCCGCAGCGGGACTTTCATCGCGCTGGACTACTTGCTCTCCCTGCTCTACTCGGGCCAGCTGGACGGCGTGCCGCCGGACAAGGATCCCGTCATGGACACGGTGGACGCCCTCAGGCAGCAGCGCATGATGATGGTGCAGGGTGAGGGGCAGTTTCACTTCGTCTACGAGGCGCTGAGGGAGGCTTTCCTCGAGAGGGCGAAGGGTGGGAGTGTGGATGTCGTGGGGGGAGCGGAGAGGGAGAGGCAGTTTTGACGGAGGGGGTGGGCTGGTGGGGTGAGGAAGTTAGCGGACGTGGGATCTTCTTTGAAGAAGACGATGTGGTTATGAAAGAAAAGAAGGCATGGCACCAGGAGCCGGGTGCATTTTACATAATGTTTGTTCTAGCAGAAGGCAGCTTGGGATCCTTCTGCAAGCATTAGCGTGGTTTCTTTTTGGTTGTATTCCCCCAGCAGGCATTCGAGAGTCAAGGAGAGCAAAAGTAAGGTACAAAAGCAGCCTGCAGAGATACTGTATTCAACAATGATGTACAAAGATACCATCCCACAGCGAATCGTCACTCATCAGAGCTCTTTTCTGAAACCCACTAAACCAGCATTCTTGTTCTTGCTTACCCATGTGCTTGATGTGTAATAACTCTGAGGATCCCAGCATAAGATCATCGCTGATCCCCTGTGATCGTCTGGCTCACCTACCCGTTCCAGCAGACACGTGCAAAGCGCCGCCGGGTCACGAAGTCAGAAAAGCGATGACGGCAGAGGTGGAAAGATCGAAATGGGCGATACAGGTACCTGAGACCTCCGACATTCAAAGATCGCGAGAAGCCTATCGAACACCTGTCCTAGAACAATACTGCTCATCCGGTTGCCTGCTCGTCTATCAGGTATCGACATTGCATCGAAGTCCCGTTGGCTAGGAGGCGGGGCAGTTTTGCGTTTCGGCTGTTTTGGGGGCGACTGGAGGCTTCAACTTGCGACAAACACCGCCCACCGGCCGTTTTGCTTGCTGCACGAACTGTGACGACTCGACTCTACACTACTACTTGGAAGTCACGCAGCTTCACGGAAACAGTACATTCAGACATATTCTCCCTGCTAGCAAACGATCAAACAAATCCTCAAAAGAAGCCCTGTCAAGTCTGAGATATACCCAGCAACCATACACAGACCCCACCAAACGAGCGAGCAGACCAAACACCGCCCTCCATCACCAACTCACTCGTCCAACTCCTCACGCATAACCTCTGCAATCTCCCAAGACCCCAGGAAAAACGGGGGCAAAGAAAGATCACCACCAACCTCCCAACCCTCCCACCTTCCGCCAAACCAAAAAAACCATGTCCTCCTTCCTCCCCAACCTCTGGACCTCCATCTTCACCTCCGGCACGACGCCCACCCTCCTCCTCGCCACGAACCTCACCTTCGCCAGCCTTCAAATCGTGCTCCTGTTGCTCCTCCTCGCGACGCGGAGTCTGCACTTCCTCGCCCTCTCTTTCATCTGCGGTGGGCTGTGGTGGGCGATTAATTGGTTCGCGGCGGAGGTTGCGGCTGTGAAAGCGCAGCAGGCGAAAGAGGAAGAGGAGAAGAGGGGTGGGGGCGCGGAGGAGGAGGATGAGGGGGAGAGGACGGAGGTTGAAGGGGAGAGGAGGGGGAGTTTGAGTCTTAGTGGGTTTGAGGAAGGGAGGGTAAGGGATTCTTCTGAGGAGGGGAAGGGGGTTAGGAGGAGGAATCAGAAGAACAGCAGTGGTGGTGGAAAGCAGCCGGATCTGAGCGGCGAGGTCAGCACGGATAGTGAGTGGGAGAAGGTCGATGATGGGCGGTGATGGTGGAGTTGGTGATGGGGGTTGGGAAAGGGGAGTGCAGGGCGGGAACCAATGCATGTATGCTGTTATCACCTGCTTTGGTGTATTCACCAGTGCTAAATCGCCAATGAGAGTTTTGGTCCAACCCACGGAGCTTCTGTGTGACTGACGTGCTGGTGCTATCGGCTTCAGTACGTTCATGAGCGTGCGTGAGTTGGAGATCGTGACACGGGGAGAACGGGCTTCTCTGCGATTGGTATGCTTATACCATCTGCTTTGGTGCATTCACCGAAGGTACATCGTCAATTAGAGTTTTGGTCAAAGCGACGGAGCTTCTGTGATTGATATGCTGGTACTGTCGGCTCCAGTACATTTTTAAGCGTGCATGAGATGGGGATCGTAAGACTTGAGAAAGGGCTTCTCTGCGATTCATGTGCTGGTACGGTTAGCTTTGGTATATTCACATAAGCGTGCATAGGATGGAGATCGTGAGACTGGAGAACGGGCTTCTCTGCGATTCATGTGCTGATGCTATCGGCTCGGTACATTCACATAAGCGTGCATGAGATGGAGAGCGTGACACGGGAGGACGGTCTTCTCTGCGGTTGATGTGCTTGTACCAGCTGCGCCAGTCGCAGATCGTGAAGTCGAGACGAGGGAATATAGCGTGTCATTCAATGTCGTGTCGATCTACCTATCTGCACATGCATCTCACTCCTCACCATCAATGAGAGCCTCCAAAACCTCCTTCTCTGCCAGAGCGCCAACCCACTCCCTTGTAAACGCTGAAAAATCATGGCGACGGATCCTCGCCTTGTGCTCATCGCTCCTGGCAGCGTCCATCTCATCCCTGCAAGCTGCTCTCAGGCAGCCCTGCTGAAGCACGATCTCCTCACGCAGCGCAAACAGCTGCGCCACATCCTCCGCTTCGCCCAGAGCCTTAAGATCTCTGCCGTGGATCTTCGCACGCTCGATGTCCCCACCCTCCAAACCCAGCCGAGCACACTCACCCACGACGAGCTCACCGTTCGCCTCCGTCGCATCCCTCCAGTCCCCGTCAACACCGTCCAGCTTCCCCTCAACCGCCTGCAGAGTCTTGACATTCGCAGCCAAAGCCTCCACGCACGCGAGCATGGGATCGTGCACCACGGCCATGAGATTGAACTCGATGGCGCCGGCTTCGTACTGCGCCATGCGGCCCTGCAGAGCCGGCTGCACGACGCTGAGCCAGTCTTTGCCCGACTCGACGGGGCCCATGTCTTGCGGGAAGGGGTCCATGCCGTCGAGCTTCCAGACGCGGTCGTTGATGGGGATGTACGCGCAGAAGTGGAAGCCTTCTTCCTCGGCTTCCTCGTCTTCGGCTTCGGGAGCGGGTTCGCTCTTGGGTTTGCGCGGTTTGGGGGCGCGGGCGGAGCGGCGAGGTTGAGTGGTGGAAGTGGCTTCTTCGTTGGAGGAGGCGTAGTCGTCTTCGAGGTTGGTCTTGTTCTTTGGGGCTTTGAGTTTGAGCTTTTTGGTTGTGTTGGTCTTGGCCGTAGTGGTGGGTTCGCCTTGTTCGGCGTCTGAGTCCGGTGAGTTGCCGTTTGGCTTGGTTGGCGTGGAGATCGAGGACGAGGTCTTGCGCTTTTTGGTCGGGGAGCCAGCTTTGTTGGCGATTTCGGAGTCCGCGAATGGAGCGAGTTTACGCTTCTTTGACGAAGAAGAAGAGGAAGAGCTGGGCTCGGCGACGTTGGCAGCGTCTGCGATGGGGGAGCCTTGGCTCTTCTTGGTGGGAGTGATAGACTTGTTGGTTGAGTCGTGAGTGGCAGAGGTGCTGTCAGACTTCTTGGATGAGGTGATTTTGCCGTTGACCTTGTTGGCCTCTGTATCGTTCGGTGTCCCTTTTGGAGGCGAGGGCGTGGTGCGTGGCGGAGTGAGGGCGGAGGTTGCACTCTCTTCAGACTTAACTGTCGTCTTCTTCGAACGAGCGGAAGAGCGAGCACCCTGTGGCATCGCAGGAGTCGGTTTGGCATTCTTCTTACGAGCAGCATTGGCAGCCTTGGTCTTCTGTGCTTTTGCCACAGCTTGACGCTTGCGTTCTCTCTCTTGCTTCTCCTTGTAATGCATGTCAGCCTCAAGGAGATCGGCTTCGCTTGCGAAAGAGTTGTGAATGCGTTTGAGGAAAGTGAAATCGTCGATGGCTTCGCCCTTGTTACGGGGCGTCATGTCTTGGGTGAGGTCTTTGAAGCTGTTGAGATCCTTGCCCATGTCCAGACCGGGGATGTTGTTGACGATGTTGAGAAGAGCCACCGATGCACAAGAGAAGTCGGGGACTTGTTCGGCGAACCAGATGTGATCAGGACAGTCGTCCTCGAGATCATCCTTGTCGGTCTCACGGTAGCGGAAGAGGAAGATCAGTGCGTGAACGGGCTTGGGGATGAATGCCAGCATTTCATCGTCCAAAGAGTAGACTTCTTGAATTTTGACACCGCGGATGCCCATGTCTTTGAGCATGACATTGAAGAAAGCCGGCTCAGACTCCATCTCGACCCAGCCAGGCCATGTCTCACGGTCCGGCGGCGTGAGGTCGTTGTTGGTCTTGGTCGCTTTGTTAGCAGATTTGGTGGTTGCCTTGCGCTTGGGCGCCATTGCAGTGTCAGTGCAAATCGCAGAGCGAATCGCAGAGATGATTCTTTGTAACAGGTCCAGCCTGGTGAGTGAAGTGAATGGATGTTGTATCAAGGCCCGCTTGAGAGTGTTCTTGGTTCGGTGTTCAACTTGGATGATTGGAGACAAGGGAATGTGATGTCGGTGTATTGCGAGAGAAGGAAGAAGATGTGCGAAAGAGTTTGCTCGACATCTTTAAGACTACGCCTGAGAACAATAGATTGAAGACTCTCATTGTAGGACAATAGCAATCGCAGGCGTATTGTCATCTTGTCAATGGTGAAACGAGTCCGAGCGTCGGCTAGTGCGCTTTCGTGTGGCTTGTGAAGCTCTGCCTCTCTGCCTCTTTGCCCGGTCAGAGTCCAGCGCGCTGTCTCGCGTCGACTTCAGAAGTTGGAGAAAACATTCCACCAAGTGTTTTCCATTCGTTCACTTAATCGCCTTCACCACCACAACGCCGTATTAAAATATCACACCTGGCTGGTGCAAGCCTCTCATCCACCAATTCCACCTCCGAGAGATGAGCCAGGCACTGCAGACACAATGAACGGCACTCCGCGCATGTCGAGCGCATTCCCTTCGACACCGCAAACACAAAGACGACCACCTCCTCAGTATGGAGCCTCACAGAATATGCCCCGGCAAAGCTTGAATACTTCTGGATTGAACCCGCTCAAGTCAAGCTCCACCGCACCCGAAGCAGACAGCGGCCCTCTCATACCCATCGACTGGCTCGATGCTCCCTCACAGCGGTTCTACGCATTCGCCGTGTATCTGGCGCTCACGTCATGGCGCATCTACGATTGGAATACCTTGCAAGATTCAGAAGAGCAGAGTCTGGGATTGTTCATGAAGTGGTTGATCATAGACGGCATCTACTTTTTTGGTCTACCGGTGTTGAGGATACCCTGGCTGGAATGGTCTTCTCTTGCTACGCTATTGCTCTTCATGAGTCACGCTGTCGCTGATGGTATGCTCATGTTCAGGATTTCTATTCCCATTTTTGCTGGCTTTGCTGCAATTGGAAGGAGCTTCTGGGGCGCATACGAGATGGCTGTCAATGAGCACAACGTCAACTTGCAGTCTATCATGCACAACGAGTCCCTGATCCTTGGACGTCAAACGATCCACATTCTGCCAGAAGGATCGGCAGTTCTCAACATGGGCAGGGAGGCATTTTGTATCGACAACGTCAGGACCGAGGCCAGGCTGCCCATTACCATCAACGCAACTAATCCGGTCTCGATCGATATTCTGCGTTTTGACCTGGACACTCCGACCAACGAGACGATCCACATCTCCAAGTCGCAAATCAAGACCATGCACAAGGATGCCTCGCGTTTGATTTCATACAGCGAGAACCCGAACGAACCCAAGACCTTGTACTATGCGACGAAGAAGCCCGGAATCTACATGCTGGAGAAGGTTGTCGATGAGACAAACCTTGAGGTCTCCCGTAAGAAGATCTCGCACACTGTCGTCGTACATTGCCCGAAAGCCATAGTCAAGCAACCAACTACCAACAAGTGTAAGGGCGAATTGTCTGATGTCGAGCTCGATGTGACTGGAACGCCGCCGCTGCGCGTCAAGTACCGCAAGATGGTGAACCAGGTCACTCACGAATTGAACTTCCAGAGCATCCAACCAGAGGACTTCTTCTCGCCCTTGTCCAAGCAAGATCACAATGCCATCACCGTGCCTCATCGCGTTGACACCGAATGGGCAAGGACTAGACAAGTACCTGTGCCTTTGAGTGAGCATCTCGGACAGGCTGGTAATTGGGTCTATTCCATCGATGAGGTTCAGGATGGATTTGGTAACAAGGTCATCTACACCGAAAAGAACCAAGAGGACCAAGAGAAGCGTCCTCGTATATCTGCCCAGCTACACCAGGCTATCATTGTGCATGAACGTCCTCGTGTCAGTCTGAAGGGTTGCAGTCCTCAAAACCCCTTGAAGATTGCCAAAGGAAAGAGCGCAGACCTTCCAGTTCAGTACGGCTCGACTGGCAAGGGCGGCATTGCAGACGCAGCTTACAAGCTCGAGTACAACTTTACTCCAACTAGCGAAGAAAAGTCCGCTGTCCAGCCCAAGAGTCTAACTATGAAGAACACCGCACAGCAGCCGGCCATCAGCGAGCCGGGTCTCTACACCTTGACCGGTGTGTCCACGGAGTTTTGCGAAGGTGAAGTAATGGAGCCTGCATCTTGCCTGTTGCAAAACCCCCCTCAGCCGAATCTCACTCTCACCCGCGAAGATATTCACGACAAGTGCGCCGGCAGCCCAATTGGCCTCCGCGTCGGCCTTGACCTTGTGGGCACGCCGCCTTTTAGTATCAACTACAAGATGATGAAGAAGGGCGACAGGCACCACCACACGCACGTGGAGAAGGTCTCCGGTCACCGCGGACAGCTGGAACTTACGCCTAGGACCGCTGGCCACTACATTTATGATTTCTTGGAGGTCACCGACGCAGTGTACGACAAGCAGCCTTTGATCAGCCCGGACAAGCACCACAACATCTACAAGTTAGAGCAGGACGTCAAGCCGTCTGCTTCCGCTCACTTTGTCAACCTCAAAGACAAATACATCGCTTGTATCGACGAGCAAGTCAGCTTCGAGATCGCGCTTGGTGGAGAGGGTCCCTTCACCGTCGAGTACGAGATTCTGCATGCCGGACGTCGCAGCAAGGCCTTCATTCATGACATCGACGGTCTCTCCACAACATTGACAACTGAGCCATTGATCGACGGTGGCGATTATACGGTTGCGCTTGCGAGTGTCACAGATCGCATGGGCTGCAAAGAGTTCCTCAAGGATGAGGCACGCATCAGCGTTCGTCACCAGAAGCCTAAGGTGGCCTTTGGCTCTATTGACGGCATGAGGAGCGTCGAGATGTTGGAAGGCAAGAAGACAGAGCTGCCGCTTAGGCTCATGGCCGGTGAAGCTCCTTGGACTGTCGAATATACCGATGCAGATGGCTACACGCAGCAGATCAAGGCGCAAAGACCGAATGATAGAATCACCGTGTCAAAGGCTGGCACTTACGAGCTCAAGTCTCTCAACGATGCCATCTGCCCCGGCCAGGTAGACGAAGCGGCAGACAAATTCGAGGTTACATTGATCGATCGCCCTGAGATGCGTATCGCTCGTGGCGATGCTGTGGAGCAGAAGGGCAACGTCTTCCAAAGGCCCGAGATCTGCGAAGGCGACGAGGACGCGATCGAGATGCTATTCAAGGGATCGCCTCCGTACCACGTCCAGTACGTTCAGTCTGTCAAGCCAGTGTCTGGCACCATGTCGCCGAAGAACAAGGACATCCGTGCTGCCTTGAACATCGCTTCTCTTCGCATGGACACTGCACAAGCAGGCATGTACGAGTACAAGTTCAACAAGCTGGGCGATTCAAACTACGACCACAGCTCGCAGCACTTTTCTCCCCTGGTCGTGCAGCAAAAGGTCCACGCTCGTCCGTCGGCAGCCTTCAAGACCCCAGGCAAGACCTACAGCTTCTGCTCCGTGGAGTCGGAAGGAGAAGAAGTCATTCCCGTCACTCTGAGTGGATTGCCACCTTTCAGCATTGAGGTCGAAATCAAGCACTTGGGATCCGTCAAGCCGTCTACAGTCACGGTCAACAACATCCAGTCCACCTCCACCCATATTACCATCCCCCACAAAGACCTCCACCTGGGCAAATCATCCGTCTCCCTCCGTCGCGTAGCCGACGCCCGCGGTTGCAGCCGCACCCTCGACAGCTCCACCCCTCGCGTGCAAATCTCGGTACACGACGCGCCCACCATCACGCCCCTCGAGACAGCCGAAGACAACTGCGTCGGCGACCGCCTCAACTTCGGCCTCTCCGGCACCGCGCCCTTCAGCGTCTTCTACACCTTCGAAGGGCAAGAGCGCAAAGCCACCTCGCAATCCACCACGTTCCGCCGCCTGGCCGAGAAACCCGGCACCTTCACCATCACCGGCGTGCAAGACAGCGCCTCGTCCTGCCGCGCCTCGACCAACCTCGTCAAGCGCATCCACGGCATGCCCAGCGTGCGCGTCAGCAAAGGGCAGGACTCGTACGTGGACATCCACGAGGGCGGCGAGGCGGAGATCCTCTTCGAGTTCGGCGGCTCGCCGCCTTTCGAGTTCACGTACACGCGCTCCTCGAACTCTGACAAGAAGGGCAAGGGCGGCCGTGGTACCGTGCTGGATATGCGCAGTGAGATTAGTGACGAGCACAGTATGCGCGTCGCGGCGCATGAGGAGGGCACGTATGAGGTTGTGGCTATTAAGGATCGCTATTGCGCGTATGCCAGGCCGGGGATTAAGGTGGGCGAGAAGAATCAGAAGAAGTTGGGGTATTATTAGATGATGGAAGGGCTTGAGGAGATGAGACGTGTCCTTTTGTCTTGTTCAGGTAGATTTGATTTTGGGTTGATTGGTAGCTAGCGACGGCGTCGTGGTGTTCGGTGTTTTTTGGGCATGGGAGAGGTCTTGTCGTTTGGGGGAGAGGAAGTGAAACTGAAAGACACTGAGTCTCCGCATTGGCATATGATGAGTTGTTAGATAAGGTAGTTTTCTTTGCCGCGAATGTATCATTGCACTACGATCAGCCTGCCTGCTCTTTTTGTTCTGCTCCCTTCTGGTTGTTGCCGTGCTTGTATTATCATCATCCACATCCACTGTTCATCTCGCATGTTTGGCTTTGCTTAATCATTACCCTTGGCGGGGCTATCCGCCTTCAGCGTGCGCGTCGCCAATATTGGAAAACAGGTCTATTCTTTGTGAATCCACGCTCTTACCATCTTCGTTCTCGCTTTTCCATAGTATAGCTCGCTCGTAGGTGTCCTCAGAACTTCACCATCGTCTCAAGTATAACTTCAAAAAAGAAAGAGAAAAAGAAAAATGAGAGCAGCCCTGCAGCCCTCCGACATCGTCCTCCTGAAAGACCTCGTCTTCAACCAACACGCCACCGCCAAAGCCATCGCTACCCGTTTCCGCGTCGACATCACCAACGCGAGGCGCTGGGTGCGTAATCTGAAAGTCTTCGGCGAACCCTACCCGCCCGCCGTGCTGAGGCGTGGGAGGCCGCCGCTGTTGACCGCGGAGCAGGATGAGGTGAGTTTTTATGATGTTTCGTGCGCCGGGCTCGTGGAGGTGGCGATTGGTGTTGATGCCGTGAGTGCCTAGGTTCTCTTGCTCTATCTCGAAGAGAGGCCGGCGGCTTATTTGACTGAGATTACGTATTTCCTCGCTGAGAGGTTTGATGTTGCCATTTCGGAGTCGGCGGTTAGCAAGCATCTTAAGAAACTGAACTGTTCGCGCGGAGTGGCGCAGGCGAAGAAGAAGGCTGAGTTGCAACGTGATGGGGAGCACGACGGTCAAGATGCGACGCGATCGAGAAGTGAAGAGGACGATGTCACGGAGAAGGTGTGAGGAAGACCAAAGTTTGATTTCTCTCAATGCTACGTAAGAACTATCAGATGCGACAAAGCATGTGTAAAAATGGCCGACGACGAAACAACAACACAAGAGACCGTACCAAAACGCCGAACAGCGAGCAAGCAGAGAACGTCCCAGACCTTCGAAAGCAGCAACAGGAAAGGAGAGGGGGAAGGGGGGAAAACGCCAAACAACGCAACAAGCAACATCTTCAGTTCCGACAGCCATGGGTGACGACCAATGTCATCGAGCCTCGTGTGAGGAGAGAGGGATCATGGTGGGATGCATGTTCTTACAAGAAGAGCATGCAGCCAGCGAGAAGGGCACCGACGACGGGCATGGGTTTGGCGAGGGCCGCGCCGCTGCTGTTGATGATCGACTCGGTGGGCCAGGCGGTGGGGACGGTGACGTTGCTGGTCGGCTTGTTGCTGGTGGTCGATGGCTTGGTTGGCGAGGCGGAGCTGGTGCCGTTGGAAGTGGGAGTGACGGCGTCGGCGGTCGAGGAGGAAGCGCGAGTGCTGGACGAGGTCATGACCGGGGAAGTTGTCGGCTGAGCAGAGGTCATGCGAGTGCTGGTGGCGGACGACTGCGCAGGAGTGGTGGGCCTGGCCGAAGAGGTGGTGTTCCTCACTGGCTGGATGGTCTGGGTGGTGCTGGTCCAGATGGTTGAGGTTGAGCGGGATGTCGGGCAAGGGGTGGTCGCGTTCCTCGGGGGCACCAAGGTGGAAGTCTTGCTGGTGGAGCAAGCCGAGGTGACGGGCTTGGGCGGAGGGATGGAGCTCGACTTGCTCGTGGTGCAGGCAGAGGTGACAGGCTTCTTGCTGGAGCTGCACGGGGTGGTGGGCTTCACTGGGATCGAGCTTGGCTTCCAAACGGTGGTGCAAGAGGTGGTGGCCGGCTTCCAAGTGGTGCTCATGCTGACAGGACGAGGAGTGGACGACGACTTGGTGCAAGAGGTGATCGACGACTTCTTGGTGGAGGTCGTGCAACTCTTGCTGGAAGAAGTCGTGCAGGGCTTGGTCGAAGAAGAAGTCGTGCACGGCTTGCTCGACGTTGACGTCTTGGAGCACGGCTTGCTGGTGGTGGTTGGCTTGGCCGGAGGAGTCCATGGCTTGCCGGAGGTTTTGGCGGAGCAAGTGGAGGTCGAGCGGGTGGACGTCGTGTAGGTCCAGGTCGTGCAGCTGGTGGTGACCTTGGGCTTTCCAGACGCCATGGTAGACTGCACCTGGCAGTGCTTGGAGGTGGTCGTGGCCGGGTGGATGTGCACCTCAATTCCACCATCGATGGTGGGCCATGCTGCGTGATCAGGGATGGCGGCAGCTGAGAGGGGTGGTCAGTAAAGGACAGTCAAAGGATTGGAAAGAGAGGAAGACTCACTGGAAACAAGGCCAGTGGCGGCGAGAAGGTACAAGAAGGTCCTCATGGTGGATGTCGTCGGGGGGATATGGATATGCTGTTAGAATACCGTTGTGGATGGTTGTCGATCGAAGATGTCGCGTTGAGCTGTTGAACGTTGTGGAAGAGAAGAAGAGAAGAGGAGTAAGAGGAAGAGGAAGAGCTGAACTGTTTTGTTCATGGCGGTGGTATCCTATGGCAATCGCGTTGTCGAGGTGGTTGCTCTAGATGGTTTGGAAGGAGTTATGATGGCGAAAGGGAAGGAGACCATGGTCGTCTGGGCTGACAGAAATGCAGCAGAAGTGAGACGAGATGAGGTTGATGAGGTAAGCCAGCAGCGAGTGATGAAGTGAGGTCTGAGTGTGGACACCTTCACGAGCATCCAATATCTGTTGACACTTCACTCTCATCTCAATCTCCAATCAATCACACGTGCCCATGAACGGCAGAATCCGAGGAGAGCTGTGCGCCTTCCGCCTTCCGTTTGTGCTTCGTTTGTTGTTGTTGCCGTTGCACCTCCCATGCAGGCACCCGTGACTTCCTCTTTGCACACAAACACAGCCGCGTCGCCCTCTCAACAAAAACCACATAATCATCACCCCACCCTCTTTCCCTCTTTCCTTCTCTCCCCCAACACCATCACACTCGTTCATCCTCTCACCACACTCTCGTTTTACCTCGTGCAGGCAATCCAGCGGCAGTCTACTCCTGCACGCCCTTCCTCACATCCTCACTTCCAACTCATTTCCCACACCATCACTGCAAAACGCCGAGTCATCATGCGTTCAATCACCTCCTCCACCGCCGTCGCCGCCTTCATGGCGAGCATGGCGGCCATCTCGAGCGCGCAGAGCAACAGCGCTGGTATGTACACTCGCCACTAACGGGCATGTTCTGCATTGACATGCTCGCCAGCCGTCGTTACCAGCACCTCTACAGAGGTTGACTTTTTCCCAGCTGCCTCGACTTCCACCGTCTACACCACCACCGAGGTCACCATCTACAGCTGTGGCCCTGGCATCAGCAATTGCCCGGTCAGCACTATGACTGTTCCCGTTTCAACTACCGTCTGCCCAGTCACCGCCACTTCTTCTTCCACCACCGTCGTTACGGCTCCGGCTGGCCCCGACTCGGGCTCCTCTTCCTCTCCGCCCATTCTGCCACCTGCTCCGAGTAGCAGCCAGACTGGTGGCGGAGCTGGCGCGCCCGCTCCCTCTCCCTCCTCGAGCACCGGTGTTCAGCCTGTCGGGGCCACCTCTGGCTCTCAGACCGGTGCCAACCCGGGTGCAACCGAAGGTTCTCCTGTCAATGGGGGAGGTCAATCTGCTGGTTCTCCAAGCCCTGCTTCTTCGAGCACTGCCCCAGGTGCCCCAGCGGCTCCGATGCCGAGCAGCAGTGATGGCCACGGTCCGCTTGGGAGCTACACTGGTACAACTGCCAGCCAGTCAGCCGGTACATCCGCACCCACTTCAGCCACCGGTGGCATCAATGGCAGTCCAGCATCCAGCCCGGCCATCAGCTCGCCGGGCTCTTCGTCCACTGCGTCTGCAAACCCTGCTCAGGCTTCGAGCCCGTCGACCTCTCTTCCAGTCACTTCAAGCCCTACGGCTGCTCCAAACAACCCAATTGGCGGTGGCGCCAGTCCCGCCTCATCCCCTGCTCCTTCTGGCACATCTGGAGGTGCAAGCAACCCGGCCTCTCCAGCGTCTGGCACCACATCGAGTTCTGCATCTCCCGTTGGGCAGACTTCCAGCCAGCCCAGCCTCGGCCATGGCTCTCCATCTAGCCCTGCTGTGCCAGTCAACGGCCCGACTTCTGCTGCCAGCGCAGGTGGCTCGCCTCTTTCTTCCACTGAAGGCAGCCCGGCAGGTCTCAGCACCAGCAACAGTGGCTCAGTTCCTGTTCCCGCAGCCACGGGTCCGTCTTTCTACTCTGGCATGGGCTCACGTTCCCCTATCGCCGGCGGTGAGGGTACTTCGACCAGTCGCTCAACCATAACGTCCTTCTTGACGAGCCAGATCACGGTTCCCAGTTCTCAACTCACATCGACCATCACGATCTCGTCAGCCTCAGGCTCCTCTTCACTTTCAGGTGTTGCCAACGTAAGACCCGCTCAAATGTTCTTTGCGAAGAATCTCACTGACATTACATAGAATGCCACTGGTCTGTCCAGCACCTCTTTCGGTGCCGCAGGAGGCCCTGCCGCCAGCTCCACCTCGACTGGCATCAGCTTTTCTCCACCAGCGGCCACTCCCAACACGGCCACTCCCAATCCGGCCCAGAACTCACCTCCCACCTACGGCAGTACGAGCCGCAGTGTCGCTGACGCCGCTGGAGCTGCCGGCACCGGTGTTGGATCTCCTGGTCAGCCACAGGGTGGCAATGGCACCTACGGTGCACCAACCGCTCAGGTCTCTCCTTTCCTCGGTGGCGCGGCGGATGCTGGATACGATGCGGGCATGTTGCTCTGCTTCTGCATCGCTGTCGTCAGCGCTGTCGTGCTTATCTAAGCACGCGATTACTCTTGGTGTCATGAGCCTTGAGTCAGCCCAGCCTCGCCGGCAGCAAGTGTTTACCAATCCGTCGGCTGATCGCCTTTCACAACTCTAGAAGCATGTGCTAGGAATGCAGCTTTACGTTCGATGTATGAGTAGTCATGATGCGCTTTGCTTTTCCAGTCAGAGAAAACCCACAGAGTTTCCAAGATGTACAATAGCAAGACCATAGCCATAACAGTGCAAAGGCAACAAAATCGGAATACCTTTGCTCCCAATCATCTTTGCTTCCAGTGCACATCGAAGTCCTTGCCTTGCATTGCCTTATCTTCTTGAACTTCGGCTCTTACGCGTACCTGGTTTCACAATCAGATCTGACCCGATGGCGAGCATATTCGTCTTCGCTGTCGTGCAAAAGGCGGGCAAGCTCGCAACCCTGCACTGATCACCCAATGGTGTTGCGGACCACGACAAAACCTGGGGCGAGCACGTCAACCTTGCTTCTTCTCACCTCACCCTCGACTAGAAGCACGCAATATGGCCTATCTCGCTCGCCAGCGCCCATGTAGAAGTGATTACACGGCGTATATGACCGCCTATGTGCGCATCAAGATGGATGAGTGCCGGCATCGCCTCTCGGGACAA